>NMUG010007083.1:0-12245 GCA_002855965.1 Monotropa hypopitys
TGATTGTTAAATACGCAAGTGGAAGCAATAACAATGAGAAATAAAAACAATCACACAATGCAAAGGAGAGTAAGGGAGAAAGAGACAAGTACAACACAACACACAAATTTATAGTGAAAACCACTTAGGCATTAATTGATCCCTAAGTGTAAAACCACTTGACCTAGTTTACGTTTTCACTAGAAATAACAAAGGTTTAAAGGCTACAAGAGTTATCCCAAAGCCCACCTAGCTCTTACAAACTTCAAGCTCCCTGAGCCCCTTCTGCTATCCTCTAGAACGTCTATAGTGCTACACACTAATCTCTGACTCACAATCGGCTCCAGAGTGCTCCGGCCAATGTAGACAAGGTCAATCAACAGATAAGTACGAAGTGAATAAAAAGACTATAAAGTAGAAACGAATCACTAGGAAAGTGACAAACTCCAAAGTACACTAAGAGAATAAAGTGAATTAAGGTAAGAAGTTCAATGAACAATTCCAAAGGAAAGTTCAAGGTAATTTACTACAAAATAGTAAAGTTGATTGCAAGGAACAAGTACCCAAGAAGAGATTCAATAGAATTCTCCAAATCAATCAATAAGGCAATCTCAAGGGAAACTAGGACAAAGCAAATGTTATTCTTGAAAGAAGCCCTAAGAAGAAATTGTACAATATATACTCACCAAATCTATTGACCAAGGGAAAAGTACAAGGCTAATCACAATCCTAAGTGAGATGGACCACATAACCTCTCTAAGCCATAAGGATAAGGGCAAAGCAATAAAGCTTGAGTGAAACCCTAGGAGAGATTAGATAAATGAATGTAAATTCTCTAAAACCAATATGGTTTAAGGGGCCAAGCAATATGCTTGATGGAAACACCAAAGAGAGAATAACCAGCAAACCCTAGATTATTTTAGGAGACCTGAAGAACTAAGGGATCAAAGATTTGATATCCACACACTACTTTCTAGGTCAAGGGTATAAACCCTAGACACAAAGACTTGCAAAAACTCAAGGCTAGAAATCTAGATTTATAGATCTAAAAATTCTACACAACTCAATCAACTAACCCTTCCAAGATAATCAATAAAACTATTGTATATAGATTATCTACTTGTAGAAAACAAGGAGAGAAAGAGTATAAAGCAAGAGAGATTGTAAACAAGACCTTCAAGAAGATGAACTTGATGGAGGTACAACAATCACAACAGTCAATGGGAGAAAAACCATAGCTTCAATTTTATTGAGAGTTCTTGACAGTTTATGTAACATTCCTCACTAATAAACCATAAAATAAAATGTGGAATAAAAATTTTCTTTTCTTATCCAAAATAAACCCAAAGTACCACACCAATTTAGCAACTAAGTCATTACTAACACCCTTGTTCAAGTAACAACGTAAGATAAACTAAACATGGTCTTACAAGTTTAAAATTCCAAACATCACTAACATGAGTTCATTACATAAGCTTTCCAAGTCACTATATGACCTAACAACATAAATTAAGTAAACATACTTTTAAAGCAAGCACCCTTTCTTCAACTCACCACCAACTCCCAAGCCTTGTAGTGGACCGCTACATGTCATGACCTGCTTTCCAAGTATCTAAAAATACAAGGAAAACAGAGTGAATAATATATTTCCAATGCAAGGTAAGCATAAGTAAAAATGCTTTGAAAAAAAATAAGTAATGGAAAGATGCATCTCATGCAAATGACGTAACCAAGTCATGAAGTAAAACACTTTCTAAAACATGGACCCTCAAGTCCCCTTTTTCTTTCCAAAACTTGTAACACAAGCATATCTCTTATATAGATATTGTAACACCCGTATCTATTTTTAATAATTTAAATCAATTAATTATTATTATTAAAAGATTTAGAAGAAGAGATAAAAATATATATGGTGATTACAAAAAGAGTTAACCTTTTAATAAGGGATTTTTATATATATCTAAGTTATATTTATATAATACTTAAGTATATTTAATTAAGAGAACTGGTAGACAAGGGTAAATAAGGATTGTACTAGAGGGTAAAAGTGTATTTAGGGATTAAAATCTGAATTAGTGTTAGTTAGGGGAGGCTTAATTTCTCATTATCCCTAATTATTTATTCATCAGGGAGGCTAAGAGATTAGAGAGAACCCTATAGGGATATTGGCAAAATGAAGGTGAATCGGAGATTTTTCGAAGGTGATTTCTTCTACAAAGTTGTTCCTAACATAAGTGAGGTAACTTCTACCGTTTTAGATTTTTAATTTTATGATTGATAGGCTGGATTAGGAGTTTTTCACTAATCTCGATTAAGCTCTGAAAATTTTTTGATCTATTCTTAGATCCTTGATTTAGGTGTGTTAGAGTGAGTTTTTGAGGCTTAAATTGAAGTATGATTAGATATAGGTGTATACTATACTCTAGGGTATTTGTTTTTATGGATTTATGGGTTTGAAATCGATTTTAGATGAATTTTTGGTGAAAATTTCGAAGGGGGATTAGCAGTTCTTAATCTGCTTGTTTCTGCGCACCAACCGGTCCCATACCGGCCAATTCAAATTTGGGCAGAAAATAAAAGTTGTGCGTATCATCGAGATCTTTCCAACGCCATATTATAATGTAAAAACGAAGTTACGTATCAAAAGTTATGCCCGTTTAAAGTTGACGTAGTTATGTGGAGGAGCTTGGGCATTCCTCTTTGGTTTCCTTGGCCATGTTTTGGGAATTGTTTTGAGGCTTTGTGGTTTGGTTTAGGGATGTGATTGAAGGGTTTTAAGAGTATGATTGTAATACCCGTACATATTTTTAATATTTTAAAAATAAAATTTACCTATTTTTATTTAAAATAAGGGAGGAGTAAAGTATATTTTTAAGTGGCTAAAATAATAATAATGAAATAAGAAAATTAAGTGAGTAAAAGAATTTATAAAACTTTTACTTAATTAAAAATACATTTTTTAAAGAATATATATATATAAGAGTAGGAGGGTGGCGTGTAAGGGTGAATACCTTTTTTAATTAAGGGCAAAAGGGTCCTTATGATGTAAAACCTGATTTGAAAGTATAAAAGGGAGCTAAAACTCCCATTAGGATTATTCATACTACCTTGGAGGCCATTAGGAGAGATTAAGAGGAGAGCTTGAGAGGATTCCCAAAATCAAGGTGTTAGATCAAGGTGTTTGGAGTTCAATCCTTCACAAAGGTTGTAGCCAACATCCAAAGTTAAAAATTTATGTTTTTAGTTTTTCAAAATTCGTACTGATTAAGCCCAGATTAGTGTTTTTCTGCTAATCTCGATTAAGGGCTGTTTAGTAGATCCCCTTTTGTAAAAATTATGATTTGAGTGTTTTAAACTTTGTTTTTAAACTTTAAACTCAAGTATGATTCAAGGGTGATCTGGTACTACATCTTGGTGTGTTTAATTTTATATTTTGGAGCACAAAAATCGAGATTAGAGGGAAAAGATTAAGAAAAACCGAAGTGGGATTAAGCAGATTTTCGATCTGCTGTAATCTGCACTGACCGGTATGCACACCGGTATACTGGGCGGCATGTCGGTCGTGTACCGGCCTTAAGGATTTTGCCCAATAAACCTTAGTCGAATGTCAAAACAAAAAATATTAGTAACCGGCATGCCGGCTGGCATGCCGGGCGGTACATCGGTTATGGTACCGGTTATCGTACCGGTTTTGGTGAAATTTGGTCAGTAAGGTTGGCTTTGACATAAAATGAAAATTTGTATTAACCGGCATACCGGGCGGCATGCCGGGCGGTATACCGGGTCTGTACCGGTTTCCATACTGGTTTGGGGAAATTTTGAGAAAAATATATTTTTATGAAATAATCATTTTTAAAATAATGTTAAACATATTTTAAGGGTTTTTCAGTAATCGCAGAGATTTAAGGAGGGTGGAAAATAATATTTAAGCCATTTAGTAAATATTATTTAATTATGGAAAAAAATCCTTATACACTCTTATATGTTAACAGGAGACCAGCCGGAGTGTTCTAGGGTGGCTCGCTAGATTTACTTGCTACGCTCGCGTACTTTCGGTGAGTGTGTAGATTACTTACTTTTATAGAATTGTTAGATTCACATGATTACATGCTAGATGTGGTTTTTGTTGATTGTTGAGTTTATTGACGGTGATGCTTACATGTTCTACTTGTTGTTCGTTTTGGGACTTAGCAACATGTTTACTTGTTCATATGATGGTTGAAATTACATGGTTAGATATCATGCTACTTGTTGGGTCAAATTGTAGATGACCGCATGCTTAGAATTACGTTTCTACACTTTTAGAATAATATGTTCAATGTTATGATGACATGTTTTCTTGGTGACTTTAGTTGATGATAATGATGGTGTGGTATCCTCTTTATTTGTTACTGAATTCAAGCATGATTAAAACCCTATCTTGATGTTACAATGATAGAAAAATGCCATAACTGTTGTAGATGAAAATATGCAAGCATAGTCTCATTTTTATGCTTAACGATGATAAAGATGTGGTGATGGATGATGTTGATATTCAATAAGCATATTTTCATGATGATGTTGAATGATGATAAAAGAAGATGAGATTGATGTCATTTCATGGTGCATGCATATATTCACATGTAAATGCACAACGATGTTGGCTAGTGGAGCGGGATGTCCTCCATAGCCTTGTTTAATGATGAATGATGATGTTGACTAGTGGAGCGGGATGTCCTCCATAGTCTTATTATTGACGATTGATGTTGACTAGTGGAGCGGGATGTCCTCCATAGTCTTATTTGATGATGATGACGGAAGCTTCCAAAAATATTAAAAAGACGCATATCATGCATATGCATTGGTGTAATTATTTTTCTGTTGAGGACTACTTGAGGGGAGAGACACAACCCCTTCGTTTACTTTGTTGTTTGGACTACATGTGGGGAGAGTCACAACCCCTTCGTTTACTTTATTGTTTCGACTACATGCGGGGAGAGGCACAACCCCTTCATTTCTCTTTTATTGTTGTAACATGTAGATCTCTTTTCTATATAGTTTGTGAATCTGACACTCCTGGATATTGTTGCCTGCTTGTGTTGTGGTATTTTATCCAGGTAAGGAGGCTTAGCGGTTCATTGCCAATGTTTCAGACTCTCTTCAGCATGAGTCTTTTCCTCAGTTAGCAGCTCTTAGCACTTGTTTCCTCTACCAGTTGTAGGGTGAGGATTGAGAGATTTGGATATTCAGTCTATTGGTTTATTTTTGCAGTGGACTACCAGTTTTTGTTTTGGGACCTTGTTCTGGGTCATTTCTTTTGAGTTTAAACTGTCACACTTGGTACTAGTTTGTGTTTGGAGTTTTACATTTATTATCCTTCTATTCCGCTGTATAATTTTATTAAAAATAAAGAAAAAAATTTATGGTGTTTCGAAAAATAAGATCAAGTAGCCCTTGTCAGTATTTTATATGTGACGATTCGTAGCTGGATTATAAATTTTTCTATTAATCTGGGACGGGTCGTTACAGCTTGGTATCAGAGCTCTAGGTTTTAAGATTCTCGGAACAAGTGTGACATAGGATGTTGAGTCTCTTGAGGTGAGTGATAGGTTGAGTCGGTTTGTCTTACTCTTCCGGAAATTATTGTGTGTGTTACTTGGACACTCAATTGACTGCCTTGAAATCTTATTTGAAAGGGTTCCTGATCAACGCATTTTCAACTAAGAAGTCTTGGAAAGCCAGTTGGAAAAGCACAATTGTACCGGAATCCTGTATCTAGAATGGTGTATAGGTGTATGATGGCAATGAACCCTTAGGTGTCAGATTGTTGTTTGTGCAATTCTTTGCTTGATGATTGTGCCTGGTTGATGATATGAGATTAAAAATGTGCTTATTGTATTTATATTGTTGATTGAATCAGGATTGAGATGGATAATGTTGAGGATGCTGCTTCTACCGGTCCTGCTATTGGGGAGGTGAATCAGCCCCAGGCACCGGTGAATCCTCCTATCTTGACTAATGTGGAGAGAGTAGAGTCCGCAATGGCCAGTTTCTGGAAAATCAGGCGGCATTTATGCAGTGGCAGACTGCGCAGCGAGCAGAGGCAGTTGCCACAGGTGTTCTTGATAGATTCCACCGTCTGTGCACTTCAGAGTTCGATGGTACTGTGGCTCCTGATGTTGCAGAGAAATGGCTGCATGGAGTAGAGCGTGTCTTCTCTACTTTGAGAGTTCCTGAGGCGGAGAAGGTGGACTTGGCCACTTTCAATCTAAAGGGCGAGGCCTGCTAATAGGATTTTCCTGGTCGTTGATTAACGGAAAAAGCCTTAGTTAGACATTAATAATTTATAAACAAGGAAATACTACTCTAGCTAATAGAGCGGCAAGTCCGAGGTCGGTCAACAGGGAAATGTCGGAGTTAGAGATAATTGCTTTGCAAAGAAGTTTGGTTTTGCGGTAGAAGCGGTAGGACGCTAGCCTTTTGTTTCTTTTATAAAAGCTTAATAAAACTAATGCAATAAAAGAAAAGATAAAAACAAGTTAAACTAAGTGGAATGGCTATAGGGATTCTAACACCTCACCTAGGCCAGTGTAGACTACTCCAATTCTATGACTACACAAGTGAGGGATCACGACCTAGGACCTCACCCGGAAGGTTTAGCTATCAAGCATATGCCATAGGGTCAAGAGATGATGTGGGAGCTAGAATGCGGTTCTACTAGACAATTCATCGAACACCTAGAGTGACATAGCTACAAGCATAGACCGTGCCAAGGTTCATTGTCTACGGCCCATCAAATAGGTTAACGACCCTAAGCTAAGACCTAAAGAGAGAACCACGTGCTCCCTACTCCTACGCAACCTCAAGATCACAATTCACTAAGGATTAAGTGGTTTCAAGGGGAAATCACTCATTGGGACATTTTGTCGAACACCTAGAGGGACATCACACCAAGCATAGATTGTGCCAATGTTATTGTCTACAACCCATCAAGGTGATTAACACCACTAAGTTTAGACCCTAGGAATGAGTTCAATATACCCTAACCACTACAATTCAAGCCCAAAACATGGAGCATTCAAACACAAACCAAGGCTTGGGGTGCTAGTCATCCCATGGCCAAACCTTAGAGGCTACTCCCCCATTAAACTACATACAAGCTCAAAAAATGAAATTAACCACAACATAAGAAATTGAATACAAGAATTACAAAATATAACACACAAAATAAATTACATAAATGAAGAGAAGGAGAGATTCCTTACATGGTTAATGCTTAGCATTTCAACCCAAACTCCATGAATGCCTTGAAATCAAGGAAGAAGAAGGAGAAAAGAAATGGAGAAAGAGAGAGAAGCTCTCCCCTCCTTAGAACCCTAATACAATACAAAAACATTACATAATAATGTCAAAGTATATATAGTCCCCCCACTTAGAAAGACCAAAAATCCCTTAAAATATCCAAAAATCTTCTGCAAATACAAAACCAGCTGGGGACTGCAGAAAACCGACCGGTCCGAGGGTTTCTCACCGACCGGTCGGATTTTGACAGATTGGTATTTTTTGCATTTTTTCGATAGCTTTCCAGTGCCATATTACAATTGGCAATCAGAGCTATACATCGAAAGTTATGGTCATTTTACCAATGAAGGGCGCGGTCATGGCTTTGTTCAGCTGTTTTCTTCTTGATCTTCCAGAAATTTGAGGCCATCTTCCGAAAATTGGCACTTTGGTGCTCTTTGATGCTCTTGACTTCAAATCATGGCTCAGGTTGGTATCGGGGACTTCTGGACTCCTCCGGGGAGTGCTAAACAGCCTGTACAAACAACAAAAACTAGAAACACGAGATTAAACGCATATGTGTAAAAACGAACTAAATAGTAAACAACTAATAACGAAAACTAATTAAAAGGAGATAGATTGGCATACAAAAACTACATTATTATGTGCTAATCACACCCCCCAACTTATCGTTTGCTAGTCCCGAGCAAACTCACACTACGACTCGATCTAACTAACGACATAAAAATTATTGGATAGGTCCTTTGAACCCCCGGGCAGCCCCGGTAGGCCGAGTGAGGTCTCGCGAGGGTTTTTAGCATTGAACTATCCACAAACAAAGTAAACTACTTTTACATGGCAAACTAATCATGCAAGCTAAAAACTCAAAAACATAAGAAAAGAAAGTGGATCCTTAAAAAGAAATACGGGCAAACTAAGTTCACAATGCTAGCAAGTGAAACACAAGTCATGGTACCAAATTCTAACGTGTACGTGCAAGGCCTTTTGTCGCAAGTGAGACACAATCCAAAAGTCTATCCGGACCGAGTCTCGACTTTAATTCTTACCATGTCATGCACTCAACAAAATAAGACATTCGAAACATGGGTGCATACTTAAACTCTCATATGTGCGGGCGGAAGATATAAATATGTGAAAAACAAAAAATTCCGCACATTATGACACGAAAGAAGCTCTATATAAGTGGATGCGATCTCATGACTAAAAATGCTTTGCAATGGGAATTTTTCTTCTTAGTTAACATACACAAATGATTGCCGGCCTATAGGATCAAATAGGACTTTCCGGTTATAACTTAAGGTAAGGAATGTGTCGGATACATATCGGATACGTATCAGACACGTATCGGGCTAATGACTAACTTTGATGCTTGAGAATAGGCATAAACAAATGATAAGAGGGCAAACAAATAGACGGAGCCCTCGTCAACCAATCTACACCTCCAATTCGTTACTTTTCAACCACGCCATATTCATTTTTTTTTCAAATTTTCCTCAACCTCCAACATATTCCACAACAATGAAGAACAATGTATTTCTTCTTTACAAATGATTAGGTGACTCCCCCCAACTTGTTTGATTTTTCAACTTGTGGAAATTTCATGATTTTTCTAAGGGGAAAGTACACCACAATGAAGTATAAACATAAGCCACCTTATGACTCCCAAATACATCTAAAACATGATTTTTACCATTCTCAAAGCAAAGTATGGAATTTTATGGCTTAACAAGAAAATGGTTCATGTAAGGGGGCTCAAGTGGGCTAACAAGGGGAATATGCAAGAAGGAACGAACCGGCACAAAAATCAAAGAATGCTTAAAATTCTCTCCTATGGCCAACAACAACCGTGCATGCCAACCCAAAAGATATAATAGTGATAGTGAATTCCCAATGCTAAACAACAAAGATAATGAGATCAACGACGAGTATTTTTGTATTCATGACAACATAGAGTTTATTTGACACCACTCCAAGGAAGATAAGGCTCTAAGCTCACTTGGGCATAAGTCTCCACTAATCTAGCCTTCTAGACATCCGAGGTACGACTCACAAGTGATTCAAGCCTAATTTTATGTAAAGTGCAATTTGGTTAAAGACGAGTGCCAAAACAAGTTTTTGCAAAAATGCTAGCAAAGTGGCCTAAGATTCCACCTACAAGTTCTGTAAAGAATCAACAACTTCCTACTCATACCATAGAGTTAAAAACTCACAAAATCCCAAAATCCATGCAAAGGTAATTTACTATTTACACTATGAATCCATCATGTGGATGACACGAGATATATTTTTCTCCCTGCCTCAAAAGAGAAAATAGAATCAGGCGGCTATACTAGACCGTCGGAATCAAAATTTTAAAATTTTTAGACTCTCAAATGGGACTAAAAACTGTAAAATAAGAAAAAATAAGGTACAAGCATGAAAACATGCGCCACTCCCCCCAACTTAAAATGTGCAATGTCCTCAGTGCATAAGACAATAAAAAGGGAAAGAGAAATGTACCTCCGGGGTAGTGCAACCACCCTAACCAATTGTTACCTCAAGTCATCGATGACAATGCCCACAAAGCTCCAAGATAGACACAAAGAACCCTGCAAGTCGAACAAGCCAAAAACAAACTACAAGACAAACAATTAGTCCAAAATTTTCTTGCTAATGGAAGCCAAGCGTGCAACATTGATGCAAAAATAAAATAAAATGAGTTCTCACATGACTCTACACGAGTAATACTTTTCTCCCTGTCTCGAAAGAGAATCAAGACAGGCGGCTATACTAGACCATCAAAAAGGGTCGTTCGAGCACGGCGAACACTGGGATTTAATGTTTCCTAGACTTAATGGAAATGAAATAAAATGCAAGAAACAAAAGAAAGGGATAGAAAATAAAGGGTAATAAAAAAAGAACTATGCCTTTAGGAGGCGGTAACAACCGAGATAGCGACCCTCCAAATTAGAGGATCGCATTTCCATAATGGCCTCCCTGGGGGCCGTAGCCTGTCATGAACGCACACACACCTTTTCTAAAGTATTGCAACCGTCCAAGCCATAAAAATAAATATTTTGAGTATAAGGGGGCTTGGCGGCATATGAAAAATGGATATCCAACCACTCTACCAACACGAATAGCATTGAATTCCAAGGCCTTGACCATATAGATAGAACGTGGAACATGACTCGATAAGAGTCGATCAATGCCAAGGAAATCAATATATTCTAGGGCAAGCACAGGAGGTGGTGGTAGAAGTGCACAAGGAGTGGGGGACACACATGCAACAGTAGGTGAAAGCTCATCCCTAAAAGTGGACTCCCCAAGAGTATCAATGGACATAAGTGCAACAATGGCACACTCAACAACCTCTTGGAGAATATAAGGCAAATAAGGCTCCATGGCCAAAGGGCAAGCAACAATCACAAGTTCACTACCCCTACAATCCACCTCTAACTCCTCATCACTCGAATCATACAAACAACTTACCAGATTTTTTTCAGGAGGAGTGAGAGGAATATCATTTTTTAACTCGGGGAGCGACCTCATCTCGTCTTGGATCATGTAGAGGGTAGGAGAAATTCCCACATCTGGATTTTCTAAGAATTCAATCTCCTCGGAGGTGAGACATGTCTCCTCCAAGGATTCGGTGGGAATGGCCGGCTCAAAAATTGGGACATCAAAGTCCACATGACATGAAGCATTATAGGCTATGATGTTGTCGCAACTTTGAAGAAAATGTTGCAATATATCCTCAAGATAAGATGGGTGCGGTGGTTGGGACTCAAGAATTGCCTTCGGAGGACAATGGTCATAAGGTTCCAAGGATGGCTCCGAATAATAAGATTCGGGAGGAGCCATGACATTATTGTAGAGGGCGTTAATGGAATGACAACTTTGGAGAAATGTTTGCAAAGCATCCTCCAAAGTATTGGTGCATGGTGAGGATGGATAAGGCTCCTCGTGTGACCATTGTTCCAGAAATTGATTAGTAGGCTCCAAATGGTAAAATTGTGGTGGAGCCATTTCATCGTGATAAGAATAAGATTGGGGTGGTGGTTCATGTGAAATCTCACATTCCTGATAAAAATTAGAGTGGTCATGTCACTCTTGACTAGAAGGATCCGGGAATGGAGGGTAAGACTCCCAATGTTGTTGATCCATAGTTTTCCAAGGGTTACTGGAAGCCATGATCAACAACGACTACTATTTTTTTATATATAAAAAAAATAAGAAGAAGCAAACTAAAAGTGGATATATACGGTGACAAAAAAAACTTCTAAATTAGCAAAAACTTAACTCAAACAACAATTTCCCCGGCAACGGCGCCAAAATACTAATAGGATTTTCCCGGTTGTTGATTAATGGAAAAAGCCTTAGTTAGACATTAATAATTTATAAACAAGGAAATACTACTCTAGCTAGTAGAGCGGCAAGTCCGAGGTCGGTCCACAGGAAAATGTCGGAGTTAGAGATAATTGCTTTGCAAAGAAGTTTGGTTTTGCGGTAGAAGCGGTAGGACGCTAGCCTTTTGTTTCTTTTATAAAAGCTTAATAAAACTAATGCAATAAAAGAAAAGATAAAAACAAGTTAAACTAAGTGGAATGACTATGGGGATTCTAACACCTCACCTAGGCCAATGTAGACTACTCCAATTCTATGACTTCACAAGTGAGGGATCGCGACCTAGGACCTCACCCGGAAGGTTTAGCTATCAAGCATATGCCATAGGGTCAAGAGATGGTGTGGGAGCTAGAATGCGGTTCTACTAGACAATTCATCGAACACCTAGAGTGACATAGCTACAAGCATGGGCCGTGCTAAGGTTTATTGTCTACGGCCCATCAAATAGGTTAACAACCCTAAGCTAAGACCTAAAGGGAGAACCACGTGCTCCCTACTCCTACGCAACCTCAAGATCACAATTCACTAAGGATTAAGTGGTTTCAAGGGGAAAATCACTCATTGAGACATTTTGTCGAACACCTAACGGGACATCGCAC
>NMUG010007084.1:0-12245 GCA_002855965.1 Monotropa hypopitys
CCCAGCCCAACCCAACCTAAAGTAATACCCTAAAGCTAAACACAGAACTAATTAGGCCCAATTAGGCCCATTTAGGGAAAACCGAAAAACCGAAAACCAAAAAAAACCCGATCATAACCGAACCGATACAAAACGTGATATTTTCAGTCGGCGTCGATTCGCATTTGGCAAACCCCGAACCAATTGGTTCCGGGATGGACTTCCGAAAACTACCGAAAACCGAACAATAACACCCCTACTAAATACAGTTTATTTTTTGGTACACTTTGTTTTAGATATTAATTCAAATTCCAATTCTGATTTTTTAATAAAATGCAACAAAAATTGAAAAAGGAAGGACGAACTCCACCTAACCAACTAAACCACTGGGCCACAAGGGTAGTAGGATTGGACCAAAAAAGCCCATCCAAATCCACCACTCATATCTGTGCGTGAGGTTGGAGTTGTAGCATTACCAATTCGAAATCCAGTAAAACTAGCCCACATATGACAAAGCCCAAACGTTCTCTCACTTGCAGTTAGCCCTAGCTTCCTTCCCTCCTCTCGGAAGTTGACCGTTCTGCTTATCGGCTTCAAAGCAACTAAAGCACCACAAAACTCTACAGACCTATCTCTGTTTCTCTCCCTCACTCTAGTTTCATCTCTTAATTACTAGACGGTAGAAGATATAAGTAGGTAATCTCTCTCTCTCTCTCTGTAGCGATGGATGTTGATGGAGATGGTGAGGAGTTCGCAAAGCGGGTCCAAGTTCGCTTTATCACAAAGCTACTGCTTCCGTTTAAGGTTCCAAACACTTCCATTGCTATTCCTTCTAATCTCACTCGGATGGGTCTCTCCGCTATCGTCAACAATCTTCTTCAAGCCGGTATATACACTTGTATTATGTGTGTAAGGATGAATAAATGTTTGTTTGTTTGTGTGTTGCGGTGGGTTACCTTTACTTTGAACTAGTTTCTTTGATTACATGATTAAAATTTGTATTTTTTCCTTCTAATTGGAGTTGACAAAATAATTGACATCTCCGTTATATCTCTCTCTTGCTTCCTTTGAAAATCTCGAGAGCGAAGAAGTTTTTTTTTGTTTATGTTATTTCGTTCGTAAAACTAATAGGCCGACATCTATTTCGCTTTAAAATTGGAAATGTTAATATTCGTGAACTTTTAAGGATAGACTTACTAAGGTGGTTTGGCCACGTACAACAAAGGTACAAGTTGACTCCCACTCTGAAGAAAATTGAAAAGACTACTTTGTGTGGAAATGTTAAAGGGAAAGAGAAATGTGAATTTATTGATTTTTTGAACATGTATCTCTCCGGAACAAATTGTACTTTTAGCACCTCATTTTTACGGTATATGAGATCATTGTTTCAATGTTTTTATAAGAGCAGCCACTCTGTATATATTGTCAAAGTTCAGCTCTGTCTCCAATCATTCCTCTGTCAACACCCTCAATGATTGGGGACTCCATGGATTATGTTATATTATTATATTATTGTTGCTGTATGTACCCCTTGGCAATTGGCGTAGCTAAATGGATAAATAAAAAATCATGTAGCCGACCCCCAAGTGAGTGGAAAACAAGACTCTGTTTGGTTTGATTCTGGGCTTTGATTAGATTGGCACACATGAAATGATTTGGGTATCTGAGTCTACCATCTTTCATGTCTTTTGGTTTTGATTTTGGGTCATGATTGTGCAAAAAAATGTCCCTTTAGCTCTTCAGTTTTTGACGGTGTAAGGGACCACTTTTTAGTGGTTTTATGAGAGTAGAAACTTTGTGTATATTACCAAAGGTTAGATCTGTCTCAAATACTTTCTCCATCCATGTCCTTAATGATTGGGGACTACATGAGTTATTTTATGTTGTTGTAGCTGCGTGGATAGTACATGAATGCGTGGGTACCCAAATATTTGTTCCATTTATCAATGTTAGTTTTTTATACTAACCTTATTAGTTGCATATGATCAGGAGATGCTGATTGGAAAACTGAACCATTTGATTTTCTGATCAATGGAGAGCTAGTTCGGATGTCGCTTGAAGAGTTTCTACTTGCCAAGGGCATTTCGGCGGTACTTGTCTTTCCTAAGAAGTTGTTTCACAAATTTCTGTGTGGAATGTCTTCTGCTTCATCAAAATCTATGTTTCACTTCACTGATTTTTCTCTTCTAGAATGAAAAGAAAATGAATGTGCTCCGAAATGAACTTGGCATGAAAGAGAGAAAATGGTGTCCAATCTTCATGACATGTTATCATCCCATTGATATTTTAGACTTTAGAAATCCCAACTTGTTTGAAGTTGTAGGACTTTTTTTGTACATTATTTTGAAACATCAATGTTACTTTTAGAGTGTATTTCACGTTCAACCTGTTTGTCAGTTTCCTTACATCATTTTCAACCTGCGTCTCTGTAAGTCAGTTTCCTTACATTATTTTGAAACGTCAATGTTACTTTCAGAGTGCATTTGATGTTCAACCTGTTTGTGTCTCCGTAAATCATAAAACTGAGGATTGCTCATCTGAATTTGCACCCATAAAATGGAGCTAACACAATGTTCTGTATAGAATTTTCTACACATTCTCTCCAAAACATTCCAACTAGGATCTATGATCTATTACAGGAGAAAATTCTTGAAATTGAATATGTAAAAGCTGTGGCCCCAAGAAGAGAAGAAGACCCTTCTTTACATGATGACTGGGTCAGTGCTGTCGATGGTTCAAATCCCGGGTAAGCTATTATAATTTGTATTTGTTTGTGAATTCCTTTATTCTCTTCCCATTTTTAGTTGTATGTATAGAATGCTTTACACTTCTGTTCTGTAGTTGTGATGGACATCTCTCTTAGAGAAGGGAGTTGTCCTCACTTATCTATTTTGAACATGGGAAACACTGTGTTCACTTCCGGATTCTAGTGTTTGATGTTGGCAAATTTGACAAACTTAATGAATCATTTTCATGTTTCTTCACATCTGCTATTAAACTATGCTACTATACATTAGCTAGCTATGATGGTGGTCTGTTAATAATCTCTTCACTCAAACCTTATCAGATTTTGGTTGTGTGACGTTGGTATGTAATGGGCACATGGCACATTTGATTGCAAAGAAAAGATGGTCAAGCGTTCTTTCCATATGTCACACATTGTGCATTAGAAGAAGATTTTTAAAGAACTGTTGCTCTACAAAGTGGACTATACTGTATAGTTGTGGCATCACTTTTTCTTTATCAATCATTATGAACTGCATTCAATACCCAAAACTACCCTCATTTGTTTCGATGTTGTAGGTTCATTATGACTGGGTGTTATGATGGCCTAGGAAGGTAATACTGTCAGAATTTTTATTCATGTTATACTTTTCTCTTAGCACTGATGCTGGGTGCTGTGATTTTTTTGTTAGTTTTAGTTTCGGCTTCCTTCTTCATGACTAGAAGCTTGATTAATGTGGTAGTTCTTTGATCTCTGTCACCTTTATAGGATATGGAAAGCTGCCGGATTGTGTTCCCATGTCTTAGAAGGACATGGCAGTGCGGTTACTTCTGTTAGCATCTTCAAGCCAAGAGGTACAAAATCAAAAATTATCTTCCATCTTGCTGGTGTTGATTGCCAGTTGTGATGTTTATTATAATTAATGCTAGGTACATTTAGCGGTTTTGAACATAATGTTTCATTCCAGTTATTTGAAAAGAAGAAAGTTCTTCTGAAATCCCAAGTAGTGGATATTTTTATATCCAGTTGATACAAATAAAGTCTTCTTGATCTCACTCTGCAGCCCCGTTTTCACCTTTTTCTTCCCTGTTCATATCGTGACACCATCAGGTTGAGGGTCTCCATGACATCAGTAGTGTTAGGATTTCTGGGTTCGAGGTGTTTCCATCGTAGGCCTTTTTGTCGTTCGGAGACCAATGTCGTACCTTTGTCGGCAGTCGATTATCGTTGTGCTCTGGCCAGGTAGGTTGGAGCTTCGACGATTTATTTTGTTTTTTGTCTTTCTGCGCTGTTTCTTTGTTCTTCAGTCACAAGACTACCATTAGACTTTCACGTCCCTGTGTGAGCATTGTCGGATCTCCACCGGCTACTTTCGACTATCGTTGTTCACCTGCGAGGCTTGTCGGAGCTCTGGCGAGTACTGCGGTATGTTCTCGCAATTTTTGGATTGTTTTTCATCGGATCTAGTCTGTGGTAGCTTTTTTTGTGTGGTTTTGGTTGTTTAATGCTGTTGAGATGGGATTCTGCTCAGTTCATGTTCACTTATGATGAGTCGAAAAATCATTGTTCAGGGAAAAAGTTTTTTTGAGGATTTGATAGTGGAGAGAGGGAAAGGTATACAAAGAACTTTGGTGGGTTTTGAGATTCCGTGGTCAATCGACCTTATTAAGATGTCCTCTAGGAAGGTGGGGTCAGGTGTTATTGGAAGGCTACATGTAAGAGTGAGTGTTAATTATGTGGGATAAAAGGGACCTTATTAAGATGTCCTCTAGGAAAGTGGGGTCAGGTGTTTATTGGAAGGCTACATGTAAGAGTTAGTGTTAATTATGTGGGATAAAAGGGCACTGGAGTTGTTAGATAGTGAGGTTGGGGTGTTTTCGGTGATTGGTCTTTTTCGTTTGGTGGATGATGTTTTTCTATTATGACCTTTTTTGGGGTTTATGGTCCAATCCATAGTTGAAAAACCGTGAAATAAATCGAGAATCGAAAATGTCATTTTTTAAATCATGAATCGCTCTGATTCGGTCATTTTTTAAAGCACATTAAAAAATATTTTTACCTATGTAAATGATAAATACATATCGTAAAAAAGTAAATTCTAGGACTCAATCACCCTTGTTGCTTGAAAATAAACCCTTGTTGCAAGTCAAGCACTCCTGTTGTTGCTGTTGCGTCCTTCTGCCGAAACAAGTGGGTCTAGAAACGAATGGAAGATCACGAAACAGAGAAAACAACCCTAGAAGCTCTTACTTTTTTCTAGAAGTAAATATATGACTGAAAAAGGAAAAAAAAGGAACAAAAATTTGATTTTTAGCCATCGAGTACATATAACCAAACCCAAGACCCAGGTATGTGCGCCTCTTAAGAACTGAAGTGAATCGAACGATTCACATGATTCATACGATTTGATTCACACGATTCATACGATTCGGCAAACGATTCAGGACGATCTGCGATTTCTACTACTGATTTGTATCGAATGATGCATGAATAGAATCGAATCATACGATTTCAGTTACTATGGTCCAATCCTTTGTAGTCTGCTGTCGTACGTTTGGGAGGAGCAGGAAGCACTGACATTTAGTTGCGGACTTCCTTATGTGTGTGAGGGATCTTCTATTGATTGGAGCCTGATAGTGTGGTTCCCAAGCTAAGATGTCCATATCTCATATTGACTGTCCATATCTCGTATTGACAGATTCCTTATTTATGCACCATGAGAGGATCATTTTAAGGGTAAATTTTGCTTACACCCCCTCTATTTTACGTGAATCACACTGCACACCCCCTTATTGTCAATAATCACACTGCGCACCCCTACTTTATTATTTTTTGTAACACTAAGGTCCACTCAGACTTTGACTACAAAAAAGTGAAACATGAATTACTGGATGAATCACTTACAATTACTCGATTGTACTGATTTTTTATAGGATCGCTTAAAACATTGTTTTAAAATTTATGAATGGCTTAGACTATTCATGCTTGGGCCCAATGTGGGGTCCACACAACTTCGTGACTCTCCAATTTCATTTAGAAGTCGGGCTTAAAATTTAATATACAACAACATAACATAACTCATGTAGTCCCCAATCGTTGAAGGTATGGGCGGTAGAAGGATTGGAGACAGACCTAACTTTTGACAATATGCACAAAGTGACTGCTCTCATAAAACCACTGAAACAGTGGCCTCATATACCGTAAAAAACGAGGAGCTAAATGGACGTTTTGTTGCGGAATCATACCCCAAAATTAAAGCCAAAAGATATCAGAAAGTGGTGAGCATTGGGCCCAATCCGAAGTTGAGCATGTGTCAGGTTATATCGGGTTCGGGTCAAACCTGACCCGATCCGAAGTTGTTCGTGTTGGCCAAATGTGCACTCAGAACCGACCCGTGCAACATGTCGATCCGTAAGGGTTGGGTTGGTCAGATTGTCAGGTCGGGTTGACAGTTCTGGAAATTCAGAAACATGACTTCAAACTTGTCCTTGCATTTGAACTGGTTTGGGTCGTGTCGGGTTCGTGTTGAGCTCGGGTGGTTTTTTGAATCCTAGGCTATTTCTCACGCACAAATACATATATTTTATTTTAAATTTTTTTGTTGATATAGCCGGGTCAGGTTATACGGGTGAAAAAAAATCTAAACCCAAGTACCTACCCGAAACCTGAAGAACACTTAAAATCCAATTTGTGCCCGACCATATGATATTTCAAAATGCCTGATACCCTTTGGGTAAGGCTTGGGTTATCGGTTTTCAGATTTTTTGCTCATCCCTACTTCCAGTTATCAGATTGCGTTGATCTTTACATGATCTCTTAAAATATTGTTTTAAAATTTATCAGTGGATCAGATTATTTATGCGGGGCTCTGAGTTGGAGGGCACCGGACCTCAAAGTTTCACTGAACCTTAGTGTTACTCAAAATAATAAAGTAGGGTTTGCAACGTGATTATTGATAGTAAAGTGGTGTGCAATGCGATTCACGTAAAATAAAGGGGGAGTGTCATTAAAATTTACCCCCTTTTTAACATCGAACAGCTTTTGCTACTCAGGCTTGTGTTGGATCATGCTCTGAATTTGTTAGACAGTGGCGGGTTGGGACGAGGCTCAAGTCTGTTCAGATGTGAGAATACATGGTTATTAGCTGAAGTGTTTAAAGATAGAGTTAGTGGTGGAAAAGCTATACTTTCCAAGGTTTGGCTAGCTTTGTCTTGGCAAGGAAATTACAGTGTTTGAAAATAGATTTAAAAAAAATGGAACAAAGAGGTTTTTGGGAATTTGGATTTTATAAAGAAAATGTGATTTTGAGATACGTACATTTGAGGAGTCAGAATAGATTTGAGTTCTGACAGAGGAAAATGAGTGGAGGGTTTGGTCGAGAGAAGAATTTGGATGTATAGCTAGATTGGATGAGTTTTGTTGGAGACGAAAGTCGAGAAATTTATGGTTGAGGGATGGAAATAGAAAAACCATATTTTTTAATAAAATGGCAAACGCTCATCGTAGGTGTAATTTTATGGCTCTGATTCGAGTGAGTGTTTTGACATTGGATAGGGAGGAGAATATTCATCAAGGGACGTCCGAGTTCTATGCCGGTTTATTTCTGGAGGAGGTTGGTTGGAGAACTAGGGTGTATGGGTTTGAGTTTGATTCTATTGGAAGTGAGGATGTGGCTTGGTTGGAGAGAGTTTTTTCAAAGGAGGAGGTGGTTGTAGCTTTTAAGTCTATGAATGGGGATAAGACACCGGGTTCGGATGAGATGACTTTAGCTTTCTTTCAATAGTGTTGGGAGCATGTTTGGGTGGAGGTGATGGGTTTGTTTCATCATTTCGCTGTCCATGGAGAGTTTGAGAAGAGTTTAAATGCCTCTTTTGTTGCTTTGATTCCAAATAAAGGAAGCGCAAAGGATATTCATGATTTTAGGCCTATTAGTCTTCTTGAGGCAACATATAAGGTTCTTGCTAAAGTTTTGGTAATGAGGTTGAAGTCTGTGTTGGTTAAAGTGGTTTCAGAATCTCAAAGAGACTTTGTTGCAGGTAGTCAGATCTAGTATGTGGTGTTAATGGCTAATGAATGTGTAAACTTTACGTTGAGGAGTGGGGAACCAGGGTTACTGTGTAATTTGGATGTTGAGAAAGCTTATGACCATGTCAATTAGGATCATTTTGATATATGTCATGGGGAGGATGTTTTTGGTCCGCGTTGATTGATTTCGATTAGATCTTGCATTTTCACAGTTAGATTATTGGTAAATGATTCATCGTCTGGCTTCTTTCAGTCTACTAGAGGGCTCAAATAGTGGGATCCTTTATCTCATCTATTGTTCATTCTAGTTATGTAGGTTTTGAGTGAGATAATTCAAAGGGTTGTTCAAGGGGGATTTTTGGAAGGTTTTAGACTTGGTAGTTCTGAAGAGGTTGACGTCGTGTCTTGCATTCACTTTATGCAAAATCTTAGAGGGATTCTAATGTGCTTGAAGGCTGTCTCAGGGCTCAAGGTTATTGTGGCAAAGTCTGTGGGGGAGGTGGACGGGGCGGAGTTTTTTTTTTGGAAACAACGGGGTGGAGTTATTAGCGGATGTTTTGGGTTGCAAGGTTGTTTTCCCCTCATATTACTTGGGCCTTCCTTTGGGTGCTCCATTCAAGTACGTACAAGATGGTTTGGGATTCAGTGGTTGCGAGATTCCAAAAGCGGCTTGCAGGATGGAAGCAACAATTTGTCAAAAAGGACAAGGTGGTCTCTTTTTAAGAAACCTTTGTCCTGTTTGCCTAACATTTTATGTTTGTCTTTGCAGAGAGACTTATTGTGGGCAGGTATGAGGTATGAGTTCAAGTATCATCTCGTGGATTGGGATATCTTTTTCGCCCATCAGGGAAGGGGGATTGGGGTGAAAAGGCTTACTTTACTCAATCAAAGTTTACCGAGAACGTGTTTGTGGAGATTTGCTTGTGAGAGGAATAGGTGGTAGGCATGAGGAAGGTTGGGCTGACTGGTTGTGTTTTTTTCAATTGTAACAGTTTTTTGTATAAGTTGAAATTTTCAGTAAATTTATTTATTTATTTTTGTTTTAGTTTAGTTTAGTTTTATTTTGTTTTGGTAGTCGGACCTTTCTACTAGCAGTTCATTTTCTAATTCTTGGTAGTTTCGGGTATGGAACCCGAGTCTGAACTGTTTATGTTGTCCCGTCATTATAATAAATTAAATAGTGCCCAACTCTGGTCAAATGAGTGATCGAGTCTCAGATTCTGACAAGGAGACCCTTTTAATGACAACTCTCTGTGACGTTAAAGGGAATTAAAAAGAGAAGGATTCTGCCTGTATTGCCATTCTCTGAGCATCCGATGTAACAATGCATGCGGAAGGGTGCTTTGTTGTTTGTAATTTGAGGCAAATAAAATAGCAAATCGAGGAAGTTGGTATGATTAAGAAAATAAATTAAAATGATTACGAAACTTCACACTCCGGGGTTAGTATTTTCATTTTGTGACTGACTTTAAATTCAAAGTCTTAGATTTTCTAATATTTAAACTAATAATTTTAATTTTAAAACAAAAAACAAAATAGAGTGATCATTTTAATTTGATCCTACCTTGCAAGCATTAGTTAAAGAACTAGCGGATGATGCTACTCCGTATCACTTACTCCTTAGTGATGTCCTCGGAATATGACTTTAAAAGACCATGTTGTGTTATGAATTTCTAAGTAGGTGGTTAGTGGGTCATCCTTTCTATTTTTACATGTTCTTACACCAGTCTCGGTAGTTTGGATCTTAGAGAATGTGAGTGAGGAGTTTAGGAGCCCTAAATTATGGTTGTGATTATGTGTCATAGTTGTAAGGTCAAATATAGCCCTATTGATGATCCTGTGTGGTGAAGTGTGGTTTAGTAAATTCAGGTTAGCACGATAGTTGTCAAAGGCGATAGGCGCACTGAGACGCAAACTCAGTTACACTAAATCGCACCCCCGCGTTCCGCGTTCTGAATCGTGCGTTCCCAAATTTCACTCTTTTGTACCGGATCGCCATTTTCACGTTCCGAATTTCACTCTTTTTTAGTTTTGGCCCTTCGTAAACAGTGCTTGCAGCCTTTCACATGGCAAAGAAAACAACTTTTCCTACTTATCTACTAAAAAGTTGATTTTCCTTATTTACTACTTATATACTTACAAAATAATTATTATAATAAGCAATTGGCGATCCGAAGAAGCCTACCCCTACTGTACCGCATTCCAGAGGGGTAGCGATCCGCGTTCTCGTTCCATTCCTCGTCCCGCAGCGATCCGCGTTCCAGGTAACCTTGGGCGCAAAGCCCTTTGGGACCTAGACGAGAGGCGCAAAGGCGAGGCGCTCATCTTTTTGAAGCGAGTCACATCTATGCAGGAAAAAGGAAAAAATAGCACACACCAATGCTTCCAATAATAAATACAAAACAATTGAGTTTTAAAAGGCATATCCAAAAGATACATAAAAACGTCTAACAAATGTCAAATAGTCTAACAGTTCTTGCATAGAGAAGAACTAAAACGTCAAATCTCATCACCTCATGATCTCTTAGTTCTTTCTTGTACGGGTCATTCGCATCAATTGTTGGTTGTTTTCCTTTCCGATTTTGCACTACAACATTCGAATTGGGCATGCATTATTCATCAATAGGCCCTTTAGTCTTTGATTTTTTGGCTTAGGTTTAGAAATGGAGCCTTCACTGCTTCCAATGAATTTTCCACGCATTGCAATTTCCACATCATCATCATGCCAACCATAATCATCAATATCCAGTATGATCTGCATTTGCTCTTTCAATGCTCTTTTTTCCCCTATATACCATTGAACACTTTTTTGCATCTCTAAAACCTCCCGCAAGATGTTTCTTTGCACGACTAACCCCGCCACTGGTTACTTGTCCACAAAAAATACACTTCAATTTATTTGGATTCCCGACTTCTGCCTCATGGTGATACTTCTACGCGGGATCCGTTCTGTTAGCGTTATTGTTCCCCTCACATGCAATTTAACAGAGGAAAAAATTGTTTAACAGAGCAGTGTAAGAGATGATAGCAAGAGACGAGAGAGATGAGAGAGAGAGAGAGAGATTGACGAAGAAATCACGGACGTGACACCCCAACTTAGCCATGGTGTCAACTGTGAGTCCCAGATCGAGGTGTCCGGTAAGGAGCCTTAAGGGACGTCCGGGTCAGTGGATGGGTCCTACATTGCTTGGTGGATATAAGTTGCGTGCTATAAATAATAGATCATGAACCTACCTTACACAACGTCTTATAAAGTCGTGCGAGCATCAAAACCAATTGGAACTTCCCAGTTAAGTGTGCTTGTCCTGGAGTAGTCCAAGGATGGGTGACCCCTGTGAAGTCTATTGGGATATGGCAGCCAAAACGGACAATATCATATTCTCATTCCAAGGGTCCTCAAATTTTCATTTCATCCACCTAGTTCCCACTATTCCATCTTGGACCCCTAGACCTTTCCAAAATCACCAATTGACGACCCCTAAGCCAAGACAACATGATATGATGTGTGAAAATACCATCTAATACTTCCAATATCATCTCTATAAGTAGACATTTCGTCGAACACATGGTGTTCATTAGTTCAAGGGGGTCATATATTTGTCCTCCTAGACCTCACCCTACCACATATCCATGGTTAATCAACCTCAAATCAAACCTAGACCAACTCTAGGTAAATAAACTAGATCTATTCATGCAAGATATTAATATGAAGTGAAGGAAATCACTCTCTCACACACAAGATAGTATAGAGGAGCTTACCCACCAGGATCACAAAATCTCGAAATCCCTAGATGATGAGAGTGTCTTCACAACGGCACAATCCGAACCCACCACTGCGTAGCCCTTGATGTGCTTGACAATGTTGGTGAAGATCAAAATTCCAAAAGCTTGATGGAGTGCTCTCAATCTTAGAGAGAGAGAGAGAGAGAGTTTTTCCCTCATATATTCATGTATATACCCCGCACAAAATGCCTAAAATACCCCTCATATAAATCCCTAAGTTTTGTCGACAAGGTCACCTATCAATATGTGCTAAGAAGCAAGGACACTCTTCCGGGCCTCGCGAATTCGTGTCCCGGACGTGTCGGACACGCTCCCGACACGTGTCGGACACGTGAATTGAAGTGTTAGAATATTTAATTCATTTTGTTTAATCCGGATACATTCGGACATGCGGGGGGACACGTTCGGGACACGTTCGGGACACACACGGGACACGTAATGGATACAAAGTGTTATTTCAAAAAAAATGGAGTAAATTAAGATATGTAATAAATCTAGGGTATAAATGTAATAAGAATAAATTAAAATCAACACATTGAAATAGCATTTTATGTTATAAAATTGAACAACTCTTTATCAGGTTGATCATCATATTGGTTATAATTCATGTAATCTGACTAGATCAGATTTAGAATTGTGTACGTGTTTTAATCTGTTCATTGATGTTGTACATTCAACTGATTTGTTATTTTTATTCTAAATTACTATCTGATTACAATCTGAGTGTAATCCA
>NMUG010007085.1:0-12245 GCA_002855965.1 Monotropa hypopitys
CAAGCTAATTCTATAGACTCCACATTTTCCCTGTGGACCGACCTCGGACTTGCCGCTCTACTAGTTAGAGTTGTATTTCCCTGTCTATAAATTATTAATGCATAACCAAGGACTTTTCCGTTAATCAACGACCGGGAAAGTTTCCGTTATCAGTACTCTATAAGAGGAATTGGATATTGATGAGTGGCTATGATTCGGGTTGCTTACCTTGGGTCACTGTTTGGAGTGGCAAACGACATTGTGTAATAGAGGTTTGACTGGACCTTCCCGGTGAGCTGGGGAAAACAGGAAGTACACGACATGGAGTTGACGAGATCCTATACAGAACTAGCCGATACTCTGTGATTGTGATTGATGTTTGCCTTTCTCCTACTAGAAGACATGGAAATGGAATACAAGTATAACTTGGAATGTAATGGGAATTGGAACATGGTTATATAATAGAAAATGAGTTTTTTACTTAGTGTGAGTCGACACTTGACACAATTCCCTGTTAGCCTCGTCTAAGCAGCTCCTTTTGGAAAAGATTAGTTACGAGTACTCTTTTCTTCTGAGTCTTGGTTAGACACAATGCTTTACTACTTTTCTCTACGATGAGTCAAATATGGAACTTTGAAAGAAGAGGAAATGTTTTTAATTATAATGAGATCCACTACATTGCATCATCTACATTCCTTGCATTGTCGTACACTTGCACCCCAATATTATAGACGTTAGGAGATAGATTATCTCTACTAGGCGGTGGTGCCTGCCCCTCTACTTTTGTAGGATTGGCTCCTTGACTTGGAGTAGCTGCAGGATCCTTCACAGGACTTGGAGCTTGAATGGGCTATAGTTAGGTGGTTTGCCTTCCTTTTTCAGTACAATACTTCTTTTATTTTTAGTTGGCCACATTGTATGGGATTATTATATAAAATCCCATTTTGGCCCTCTCTCTTTTAGTTGATGCACTATTGTACAGGGTTGTGTTATAAAACCCTATTTGCATCATTTATGTCTATTTCATTCAAGCAAGGCATTCTTTGTAATAAGTATCACTGTGATGGGTAGTGTAGTATAGTTGATTAGTACTTTTCCCATTTTTGTTGTATACTCTTTACCTATTTAACATTTCTCAAAAAAATATACTTCACATTTTGGGAGTGTTACAGTTGGTATCAGAGTGCTCGTTCTGATTTACCTAAGTCTTTAGGTGAGACTTTTAGTCTCAATGAGCACACCGTTTCTTTTATGTAGCTCTAAGGGATTGCGTTTAGGGTACATGGCATGTGTATCTTGGCATTGAATGTCTGTGCATTGTATGGATCTCATAAAATAACAAGTTTTTTTATAACTCGAATTAATAAAATGATTTAGAAATTCGTGGTGTCTACTCCTTCGAATTAGTCTTGTTGTTATTCTTTTGGAAATTTAGACTAGTTTCTGTTGATATTGAGGTGACTTTCGGGCCTGTCTTGGCATTTGTTAGAGGATCATGTCGATATTGGACTTGTGTGTTCCTGTTATATCCTCTTGTTGATAGTGTTGTCACCTACTCTGTCGTGGTGAACCGTTTCGAGTTCCTAGTTCTTAGAGTGTGAATGAGTTCTTTCATTGACTCTTATGATGATTTGACATCTTGTTCCTTGATATTGGTCGTTGGTGGTTGCAGTTATGGCTTGTCGAGTCTATCCCTTCGTAGGAAGCAAATCTTCATTGTTGTCGTCATGGCTTTTGAACCTATCCCTTGGAGTAGATCATGGATTTTGTGGCAGTTTGTCGATAGATTTTCGTTTGTTCTCCTAGTGAGAATGAGGATTCCACATACGATTAGATAATCATTTCTTGAATTCTTCCTCTTAAATCTTGGTCGAGGTTGTTGTTGGCTACTTCTTGTAAGAGTGATGTGGTTCCTCTTGATGTTGATGATTGGATAATCATTCTTTGCGACTGGAAAATGGTAGTGCTCTTGCGAGTGAGCCTTGAATTCTATTTCTCTTCTAGACATTAATCTTGGAGTTTGTCATTTGCCTTATTGGCTCCGACTATTTTTTGGTGGTCGAGTTTTGACTCCAATTCCCGTTGCGTAGTAGGCTTTTTGCTTGGCAGGATTGTGGTGGAGGTTTGTTTTCCGTTGGGATTGATTGGGTCCTCCTAGTGTGCATAGTTCTTTGTGTGAGTTGTGGAATCTCGAAATGACCTTGTTTGTGGGATTGAGATTTTTGGTTGCTTCTTGATGTGTTAGCACTTGGTGATCTAGTAATTTTGACCTTCATGGAAAGTGAGGATGTCTCGGTATAGTGAGGCCTTGTATTGGCAGAGATTGTGTATGACTCACTTGGGATGTGAAGTATCCTTGGATTAGTAGGTTCTCCTTGCGGACTAGTACCAAGTGGTTAGTGATGATAGTCTTTTGCATTTGCTTGATGCGAGAATGAGTCCTGACTTGTGATTTAAGGTTACTTGGAGACTTGTGTCAGATTTAGTGCCTTGTGGTTTGAGGTACCTTGAGAATTTGTGTTGGACACAGTGTCTTGCGATTGCGGTTATTTCTTGGTTGATAGAGAAGGATGAAGGAGTTTGAGTGTAGAATATTGTTCGTGTAGTAGTCTTGAGTTGTGATTCGAGGTCATTCAGAAAGGACTGAGTGTGTGGTTCCACTGATGGTTGGTTGGTTATTTGGTCATTTGGTTATTTGGTTATTTGGTTATTTAGCTTGTAGAGCGACTTGGGAGATAATCTTGTGTTAGATTTATCGTGATTGGTCATTTGGGCTTGTTGGATGATTTAGGTGTTAGACTTGATTTCGGGATGCCTTGGTGTTTGTTCGATGGAGTGACGTTGTTGTTGTTGTGTTAAGATCTAGGAAAGTGGTTTGAGGATTTTGGTTCTCTCTTGATGTGTTGGAGTGATAGTGCTTGTGTGACTATCTTGTAGTTCTTTCTAGAAGTAGTATTTGGAGTTTCTTGCCTTGTGGGTGATAACGTGGAAGAGAAATGTATTTTGGATTAAGAGATAGAAGTGTTGTGACCTTAGCTTCTCGTGGTTCTTATTTGCCACTTATTGGCAAATGTGGTGGCTGTGCGCCGTTCGAGAAATCTTTTTGATTCTTGTTTCCAACTTCTGACATTGCGACTAGCTTTTGCCATCTTTTTTTCAGTTGTTGATGGTACATTTATAGTCATAGAGCTTGTCGTGGCTGGGATGCATTGTTCGTCTCGCGCGTAGTGATTTATCTGTGTTGTAGGACTTGTTTTGGGGAATCATATCCTGATTTGGCACACTTTTGTCTTGCGGATTGCCTTCGTGCATTTGTTCTTGTTCGCCGTATCTTCGTGTAAATCCAGATTGTTGTCGTACCTGTTGGCGCCATGTCCGTTTGCATTTGGACACTCCTATTTTATGATGTTGTCTCTCTTCGGAGAATGTTTGAGAGTGTATTGTGGGATTGGTTTGTGTTTAGTGTGATTAGTGAGACGAGTTTACCGGTGTATTGTGCACTGTTTTGTGAGTGTTGGGGTAGAATATTTGTGTCTTTTTAAAGTCGACTGAACTTGGATTGTGGTGACGTTTGTCATGACCGGTATGCGTAGTCTGCATCACGTGGTGTAGGAATGAACATGAATGAGTATTTTAAGAAGGTGATTGGACAGCACATCTCAAATCAAACTTCTTAGTCATTCTGGTATCGCGCTAGGTGTGTGCGAGTTGGGTTATGAGATTTTGGTTGTTGGGTTCTTCTTCTGGTGGTGTTGTGGTTGTTTGGGGTGATTTGGGTGGCACAGTTGTTGTATGGCCATCTCTTGTAGCTGTCTTGCTTTCAAATCCTCACTCGTACTGGTTGGATTGTTGCAACCTTGTTCGGAAAATTTATCTCAGCGTTGTTTCATGCATTCATGGCGATGTGGTTGTTGTAGACATCCTGGCGATGGTTAAAAATCGCTTCTTGCTTTCGTAAAATTCCGGAAAATGTTTTGAAAAAATTGGAGTATCTATATCGTATCCTCTTATGTATACCGTATCCTCATGTCTGAATTGCACCTTTCGCGTATCGGCATGTCCTAAGTGTGTTCTTGGCGTATCGGTGTGTCCTCGATGTGTCCTTGGTGTATTGGCATATCTATGTCGTATCCCCTCGTATCCTTGGCGTTTCGACACTCAGAAATTTTCCCAGTATGTCCACGTTGTGTTGTGGCACGTTCTAGAATTTTGTGGAATTTTATTGAAAATTTTCGGAACGATATTCTTGCAGTTTGACCTCTGTATCGTGTTTCTTGTTCGAGAATGCGCGTTTCTTGCTTGTTTGATCAGTTTGGTAACCTATGGTTGCGCAAAAACTATTTTTTTGGAAGTTTATATCTCTCTCGAGGACGTTTTCTTTCAGTTGTGTTCAGTTCTTTATTGGTGTGTCTTGCATTAAGAAGTGTTCCACGTATTGTGGCGTGTGGCGCATTTAAGAAAGTTGGTGGTTTGTTCAGTTTGTGATTGTTGTTGGGCATTTTTTTCTAGGCTGAATTGTTGTCGATTGCGGATATTTTTTGGCATTGCTTGTTCGTTGGCAAAGTTGTTTCGGTTGGAAACCTCCTTGTCATTGTTGCCGGTCCCCTTCACGAATTCATCTAAGTGTTTGGTTCTTTTGGGAGTGTTGTTCTCTTCGTGGTGTTATGTTTCAGTCCTTCTACCTTGGAAATTTCGAGGACGAAATTCTTGTAAGGAGGGTAGTTTGTCACACTTTGTAAATTTTAATTCGATTTGTAATCGTTTCGATGGATAATTCGGTAGAATTATATCTTAGAATAAGTTCTTGGGTACCTCAGATATTCATTTCATTGTATCTAATGCGAACGCACCGCTTAGAAGTCGCGTTGGAACTTTTCAGATTCATTGGGATCATTCTCGGGCTTATGGGAATGGTTGGAGACCTCCCTAGTAGCAAACCTAGAATTCTGATGCATGTTACATCAGTACAGCCCTTTGGTGCACCGGTGCAGGAGTGAATTTTGGTCGTGCATTGGTGCAGACACTTATTGCACCAGTACAGATTGACTCCTGTAGGTTCTCTTGAGGTTTGCATCAGTGCAGGTGGGATTGCACCGGTGCAGGGGTGGTTTGCATCGGTGCAGGTGGGAGCTGCACCGATGCACAGAGATTCTGAGTGAGGCAGTAGGGGTTTGCATTAGTTGATGCATCGGTGCAAAGGGTTTTGCACCGGTGCAGACCTGACTTGCACCGGTGCAACTGCTGTTCGGACAACTTCATTAAGGGCAGTTTGAGAATTTCGCTAGGGGGCCCTATATATTGTTTGGTCCGAAAATTTAGGGTTGTCTCCTCCATTTGCAATCCTAATTCTCTCTCTACCTCCATCTCCCACCCTCTCTCACTTTTCTCCTCCATACCTCTCCATCTATGGAGCTCCGATGAAAATGCGAAGAACAAACGTTGATGGTCTCGCTCTCCTCTTTGCAGTGATATACTTGGATCGTCTCCGATCGGTAAGTTTTCTTCCTCCTCCCAAAACTCTCTCTCTCTCTCTCTCTCGATTTCATGAAGTTTGGTTACTCATTCGTGAATTTGGTCTTAATGAACGTCCTAGAATATTGCGAGAGCTTTGCGGGGGCGGGCTTGGTTCACTTCGGGAGTCATGGAGGTTTCCGGTGACTTTTCTGGCGAGTGTCACCGGAGCTCCGATCAAGGTAGAGTTTTTTTATCCCTCTCGTGTATAGTATTGGTCTTCTCCTTTCTCCCTTACGATTGTACTTAAATTCGTAGTCTTGATCAATTGTATGGAATTATCATTCACGAGTCGTCGTTCGCGTTAATTGGTCAATTGTGGGTAGGGTCTCTACGAATTCACTAGGAAGTTAATTGTTCGATTCCAAGTTTAATTTCGAAAAGCCCCAATTTTATAAAAATGAGTCGTTGTCGTTTGGTATACTTAATTTGGGGGAAACTGACTTGTTTTGGGATTCCTACAGTGTCGGTGGATTGAGACATTGGTTGTCACATTTTTGTAATAAATCGAATAAATGGAATGTTTTGTAAAATGAACGGGAATATTTTAGAAACGGAACGTTTTGTGAATAAACGGAAGTGTGTTGGAAATAATGGGACAATTGGCGAACGAACAACATGTTTTGTGAAATGAACGGAAATGTTTTGGAAATGGACGTTTTGTGAATAAACGGAATTGGTTTGGAAAGAACGATATAAAAGTCACATTCGGAATGATATGTCGACTAGGAGGTAGTATGTCCTAGGTCGCACAGAATGAGAAATAATGAAATGTGGCATAGTACTCTATAAGCGGACTTGGATATTGATGAGTGGCTATAATTCGGGTTGCTTATCTTGGGTCACTATTTGGAGTGACATACGACATTGTGCAATGGAGGTTTGACTCGACCTTTCCGATGAGCCGAGGAAAATAGGAACTACACGACATGGAGTTGACGAGCTCCTATGCGAAACTAGCTGATACTCTGTGATTGTGATTGATGTTTGTCTTGCTCCTACTAGAAGGCACGGAAATGGAATACAAGTAGAACTTGAAATGTAATGGGAATTGGAACATGGTTATATAACGAAAAATGAGTCTTTTACTTAGTGTGAGTCGACACTTGACACAATTCTCTGTTGGCCTTGTCTAGGCAGCTCCTTTGAAAAAGATCAGTTACGAGTACTCTTTTCTTCCGAGTCTTGGTTAGACATAGTGCTTTACTACTTTTCTCTACGATGAGTCAAATGTAGAACTTTGAAAGAAAAGGAAATATTTTTAATTATAATGAGATCCACTGCATTGCATCATCTACATTCCTTGCATTATCGTACACTTGCACCCCAATATTATAGATGTTAGGAGATAGATTGTCTCTACCAGGCGGTGGTTCCTGACCATCTACTTTTGTAGGATTGGCTCCTTAACTTGGAGTAGCTGCGGGATCTTTCACAGGACTTGGAGCTTGACTGGGCTGTAGTTAGGTGATTTGCCGTCCTTTTTCAGTACAGTACTTTTTTTTATTTTCAGTTGGCCACGTTGTATGGGATTATCATATAAAATCTTATTTTGTCCCTCTCTCTTTTAGTTGATACACTATTGTACAGAGTTGTGTTATAAAACCCTATTCGCATCATTTATGTCTATTTCATTCAAGCAAGACATTCTTTGTAATAAGTATCACTGTGATGGGTAGTGTAGTGTAGTTGATTAGTACTTTACCCTTTTTGTTGTATACTCTTTACCTATTTAACACTTCTAAAAAAATATACTTTAAATTTTAGGAGTGTTACACAACGACACCGGTTGAAGATGAAGTGTCAAAAGGCGCACCTAAATTCCCAACAATCTACACATGGAAAGAGCATTAAATGCACACGATTCTTAATAAAATGACCACCATTCGAGGAAGCTTAAGTGTTCCTAACATCCTGACGTAATCAGGAGCTTAGGAACATAGGAGCAACTGATAAGGGACCGAGCATACAATGTCGTTAGATGCAGGATCGAGCAAATAGCCCAACAACAAACAGACCGGCTCACAAAAAGAGCTCGACGATATGAATATTATATAATGCGATCGCCATTCAACCACCAAGAACAATCTATAGAAAGGGGCCGATGTATTCTCAGAATTAGAGAGTAACGACCACAATTCTATGATGGATGCTTGATTGGCTGGAATGAGCATCGAGAATCAAAGAGTCTATTGCAAAAGTGTTCACCGAATATAGAAATGGTAATGTGGAAATTATTTGGCCCATTTCACATTTGCCCAGCCCAACCCATTATTCCTTGGTAGCCCACCCAAACTGACTTAACCCGTTTTCTTTATTGGCCAGACCCATGGGTCCAGCCAGCCCCGTTTGGGCGACCTGCTTACCTGTTATTTGCGTGTTTACCTTTGGTTGCCGGTTCCTTCGGTTGTGCTATATAGTCCTGTTGTTGCGTAGGGTTTTCTGCGTGTGTGGTGCATCGAGTCTTCTGTGTGTGTGTGCTATACTGAAGACGTCTCTCTCTCTCTCTCTCTCGATATTCTCTTTGTGAGAGAACTAGGGTTTGTCCCTCAGTTCTGTTTCTATGTTGATCTGAGGTTGCGAGAAGCTCTCCTTCTCCGTTCTCTTCCCTTACGAGCTCCATAGCAGGAGCCTTGGCTCCTTTGCGTGTGTGAGTTGTCTTGAGAAGACTTCGGCAGTTTTGTTGAGCTCTGGTGTGTGTTGTTTGAAAGGGGTCATTCCAGTTCTGGTGGAGGTTTTACCGGATGTGTATGGCGCTGGGTGATGTTCCTGTGTGGCCCTCCGATTTGTGTCCGATGCCGTGTGACCTTGCGATGAAGGGGCTCAGATAAACCTGAGCCAAACCCCCTTTTCTTTACCTCTGTGTTTTACGTATATTTTCTTATACGGTTTCTTCTGCTGTGATTTTTTTGAGATCTGATTTTCGTCTCTGTATTTCTGTTTACAGGTACCTCGAGTAACGCCAAAGGTCGCGTAAATATCCAACAGTGGTATCAGAGCTTCTGGTTCTGCCGGCGGTTGCTCGGTACCCTTCCGGCGTTAGCAACCCCAGATCTGAAAATCTGAGGAGGAAGGCTACCCGGTCAGAAAACAAAAAAAAAGAGGCTTGCGAAAATACTCTGGACTGAAAGGTGTGACCCAGAGAGGAGAGTTCACTACTCCTCTACCCGTTGGGTTCTGCCCGGTTCAGAACACAAGGGCTGTGTGTGTTGGTAAGGAGAGGTCTCCCTCCTGGAGCCTCCTTTGGTATTGGTCTCTTTCACCTCTTTATATTCGGGTAGCACTGGGATGCTCACCTTCTATAAACTGTGTTAAAGTAGATCTTTGTCCCTGAGCCGTTGTGGTGTTCGGAAATTTTTTTGTGTACTGAATGTGTGTAGAAAATGTGTTTCTGGTAACTTAGTGCTATCTGAAATTTGTGTTCCTGAAAAATTTTGTGTTCCTGGAACATTGGTGTTTCTGGAAATTTTGTGTTCTAGAAATATTGGTGTTCCTGGAAATTTTTTGGGTGATCCTGTGAAACTTGGTGTTTCCTGAAAATTTTGTGTTTTCGGAAATTGTTTGTCTGGGAAATTTTGTATTTTTGGAAATTTTGTATTTCTAGAAAATTTTGGATTCCTGGAATTTTTGTATTTCTGGAAAAACCTGTGTTCCTGGAAATTTTTGCTTTTCTGGAAATTTTGTGTTTCTGGAAAATTTTGTATTCTTGGAAATTTTTCGTTTCTGGAGATTTCGTGTTTCTGGAATTTTGGTAAGTCTAGAAAAATTGTTTTATCTGGAATTTTTTGTCTAAGTCTTGTGTGGGTGCTTCAGTGGCTAGTTCACTTGACCCAACCAAACAAATCAGTGTTTGTGTTGATCAAGTGACAATTGTGACCATCTTAGATGTGGCTGAGTTGCTAGTGTACCTGGGTATATTAGTGTTTTCCCCTTACTCTATTTTTTTTAGATTACTGGTTGTGTGTTTTATTTGGTTGATTTTTCCTGTGTATGTCTCTCTGTGTAGCCACCAAAAACCAACAAGTAATCTTAAAACAAACTTAAAACATGTCTGGTTTTAATTTACAACCTTTTGATGGAAAGACTGATTTTTCTATATGGAAACAAAAAATGAAAGACATCTTATTCAGCAAAAAGTGTTCAAAGCAATCAGTGGAGTTTACTCCACTGAGGACACTACTGCGATTAAAAATGAACTCAATGATTTGGCTCACTCTTCCATAATCTTAAACCTACCTGAGGGAGTCTTAAGAAAGGTTGGAATCATAGATTCTGCAAAAGAACTTTAGGAAAAATTAGGAGAACTTTACACTGAAACCTCACTTCAGAGTAAGTTGTATCTACTCGAATTTTTTTTCAAATTCAGACTGGATATGAGTAAAGACATGAATGATAACCTAGATAACTTCACGAAGTTAATCCTGGACATTAAACTGACTGGAGATAAGCATATTGATGAATACTCTCTGATTATCCTGTTGAATGCCATACCCGACTCATACAGTGACCTAAAATCTGCCATTAAGTATGGCAGGGATACTATATCCCTTGACATTATTGTGAATGGTCTAAAATCTAAAGAACTAGACTTAAAATCGACCAAGAGTCACAAAGGTGAGATAATGCATGTAAGGGGTAGGTCACAACATAGGAATCGTGGTGCTCAGCCCAAGGGTAATGGGGTTGGTGGCAATCAACAAAGGAACTTTTCTAAGTCTAGACCTAGGTCAAAGTCTAAACCCAAGTCTAAACTTTAAAAATGTTATAACTGTGGTGAACCAGGTCATTTCATAAAAGATTGCACGAAACCACGAAAAGCCCAATCTAACCAAGTTAGTGTGGCTTCCGAAAAACCTGAGGATGTTTTCGTAACTGTTGTGAGTGATTCCCCTTCGATAAACTCTGTGTTTCCGAAAATTTTTAGTGAAAATAAGTGGTTGGTTGACTCGGGCTACACATACCACATGACACCCCACAAGGGCCTATTCTCAAATTATGAGATTGTCCACTCCGGGACAGTTTCTATGGCCAACGAGAAACAGTGTTTAGTTGCTGGTATGGGTGATGTGTGCCTGAGGTTTGATTCGGGGTATTCCTACATTCTCAAGAATGTTAGGCATGTCCCGGATTTGTGTCAAAATCTGATTTCATGTGCTGCCCTAGAGAGTGACGGAATGGAAGGGAAATGGGGTAGAAGTCTAATGAAAATTACCAAGGGTTCCTTGACAGTGTTCAAAGCTGTCCTAAGTAATAATATGTACATTTGTACAGCTGAACCCTGTACCACTGATTATTCTAACTCTGTGAATTCAGTAAATTCTGTTGCTTGCGATATGACCGCATTATGGCATGCAAGGCTTGGTCACATGAGCAATAAAGGCTTAGAATACCTAAACAAGAGTGGCTGTTTTGGTAAGGACTTCGTGTCTACCATTCCATTCTGCGACTCTTGCGTGTTAGGAAAGCAAACCAAGGTTAAGTTCCCAAAACACCAATCCCCTAATGAGTCGAGTGCCATGGCTGCCCTTGAATACATCCACGCTGATGTATGGGGGCCCGCGAGCACTCCTACAAATGGTGGTGCAAGTTATTTTCTCTCAATCATTGATGATTACTCAAGAAAAGTATGAGTTTTTCTAATGAGACACAAATCTGAAGTGTTTGAAAAGTTCAAACATTTTAAAACAATGATTGAGGTTCAAACCGGGAAAAAGATAAAGGTTTTAAGGACTGATAATGGGTTAGAATTTTGTAATAATCAAATGGATGAATTTTGTAGAGAATTCGGGATTAAGAGGCATAAGACAGTCCCATATACTCCACAGCAAAATGGAATTGCTGAGCGGATGAATAGGACTCTCTTAGATCGAGTGAGGTCGATGCTGGCTGCATCTGGACTGTCCAAGAAATTCTGGGGCGAAGCAATTCTAACTGCTGCCCATCTTATAAACCGGTCCCCATCTGTCCCTTTGAGAGGAAAATACCCCGAACAGGTCTTCACTGGGAAGCCTGTTGATTTATCTATTCTGAAAGTTTTCAGATGTGCTGCGTTTGTCTACCAAGTCGGTGACAAACTTGAACCTAGATCCAAAAGTGTGTGTTTTTAGGTTACCTGGATGGTACAAAGGGATATCGGCTGTGGAACAAAAGTGTTCCCGGTTTTAAGGCCATTGTGAGTAGGGACGTGGTATTCAACGAGCTTGAAATACCATGTAGGCCCGAAAACTTGCAAAACAATATGGAAGCTCCTGAAGAGGTGGAGGCTCCAATTGCTGCTGTCCCTATACTCGAAACTGTTAATGAAAACATGCCAGAAAATGAAAATGAAAATGATCATGTAGGTGTCCCTGAAAACGTGGTAGAAGAACTCCCTACAGAAAATGAGATTCAGCCCATGGCTGGTCCCGAACATGATAATCTCCCCGCAGAAAATGAACCTGAGAATGAGGAGTATTTGTTAGCTCGAGACCGAACTAGACGGACTACTAGGCTGCCCGCTAGATTCGAGGACTATCAAATGATGTCCCACGTTCACAACATAAATGATGTTGAAAACTGTGTTGAACCGAAAACCTATGAAGCTGTTGTAACTTCCCCTGACTCTAAAAATTGGCTAAGTGCTATGAACGAGGAGCTGTCCTCGCTGCATTTTAATAAGACATGGAACTTTGTTCCATTGCCTTCGAATACCTCCGTAATTGATTCTAAATGGCTATTTAAAATGAAGAGCGAGGGAAGTACACCTAGGTACAAGG
>NMUG010007086.1:0-12244 GCA_002855965.1 Monotropa hypopitys
ATTTTGAAGATGAATTAAGGAGACACACTTTGTCATCTCTTCTCTATTGCCTCAAATCCTAAAAGACCAAGTCTTGGAGCTTCATCTTTGATATACCTACTAGTCATACTTGATATTGAAGAAGGAGAGTCTCTTCTCTTTAGTTAGAATATTATTCTAGTCTCTCTTTCTCTTTTGATCTTTCATTATAAAGAAGTTTATGTTTGAACTCCTACTCTAGATTATTGTGCCTTTCTTGTAAAATAAAGTATGTTCCTTGTAATGATATGTTGGAGGCTATCCTAGAAGGTCCTCGGTGTTAGGTTGAAGGATACCCTCGAAGGTCAATAACATTGTAAAGCTTCCTCTTCTCTCTATCTATGTACTTAGTTTTATATCTTGTGTTTAATAAAATTTGTATTTCATTATTCATGTTGTGTTTTGTTTGTATTCTTGTTATTTCCATTGTTGTAGTAGGTGTAAAGGAGGGGTAGCCTCCTTGGTTTGGCCTTGGGGTGACTAGCACCCTAAGACTTAGGTTGTTGTTGGACTTCCCCTAATTTGTGCCTAATGATGTGGTTGTGGGTGTATTAAGTTCATACATAGGGCGTAAACTTAGTTGTGTTAATCTCATTGATGGGTTGTAGACATGAACAATGACACAATTCATGCTTTGAGCGATGTCCTGCTAGGTGTTCGATAAAATATCTCAATGGACAAATTCCCCTAGAAACCACTTAATCCTTAATGAATTTATGTCTTGAGGTTGCATAAGAGTTAAAAGAATATGGTTCTCACATTAGGTCTTAGCCGATGGTTGTTAACATCCTTGATGGGTCTCGTAGACAATAAACCCTTGCACATCTCATGCTTTGAGCTATGTCACCCTAGGTGTTCGATAGAATGTCTATAGTTCATGTACCATCTCATAACCCTATGACGTGTGCTTGATAGCTAAACCTTTCGAGTGAGGTCCTAGGCCATGATTCCTCACTTGTATTGTCATTGAGATGGATAAGTCTAGCATATACTAGGTTAGGTGTCCCGTGGCCATTCCACTTAGTTAATTTAGTTTATTTTCGTCTTGTATTATGTTTTAGGTTCCTATGGTTTATATCCAAAAACAATCCAATGGTAGCGTCCTTCCGTCTCTATCACAAAATAGAACCTCTCTTCCAAGCAAATACCTTAACTCCATCAATTCTCTTTGGTTCAACCTCGGACTTGCAACTTTACTAAGTAGAGTGTTATTTCCGTATTTATAAATTTTTAATTTGATCGGCGCCCCGCGAGTGACGACATGTTTGGGGGCGGCTATTATTAATTATTAGGGAAAGTCCAAATCCATATTTATCATGTTTCCAATATCAAGTAAGTAATTGAGTTTCGGCTACTTCCGCGGTAGAAGTCTGTCGACTAGACTAATCGTAAATTTTCTAGTATTTCCCGACCTATAAGGAGGGTCCAGTCAAATCCCCACTATGAAATGTCATGAGTGCAAATACACCACTCAAAGAATGAAATTCCCGTATATATATATAGTCCACTTCTCATGTAGACCAAATCTGTGTGGACTAAATATGGACTAAGCCTTTTTTTTGCTCCCGATCAAATTTTTACGATCCGACCCGTCCAATGTGTTTATACATTTTTTATAAACTTGCCTGCAAAAAACGGTCAAAAAAAATACTGGGAAGGCCTTCATCCGAGAAAGTTTAATACAGACTGTTCATTTTTAAAAATCAGAAAACCTGTCCAGATGAAGTCCTTCCGGGAAATTGTTTTTGACAGTTTCTCGCGAGTATCCTTATCAACATGTTTTAAAGACATTAGACGGTTTGGATCGTTGAAATTCAATTTAGAAATGGTAGTTCATATTTAGTCCACACACTTTTGGTCCACATGAGAAGTCTACTCTCTCTCTATATATATATCCAATAAAAATTCCATTTTCAAAGTTATTCATTCTTTCATTATTAAGTAGGGTAAAATACTCCTACTCATTCATTAGACTTCCAACTAACCCATAAGATTTTGTATTCCAAAAATATATTCAAGAATACCACATCATGCATTTCAAATCATTTCGTCCACATAAAGCCTCTAGACATATTTTCCCCAATTTGTAAGGATAGAGCCAAAATCAAGGGTTTTCATAAAATTTGGGGCTTTTCAAAATCAATGCTGGGGACATGAAATTGATACCAATGGGAACCCATATCCATGAAAACATCAAAGGTTCAACAAGGGATTTGAGATAAATCGATGATTTAACTTGAAATAAAGGAAGGGGAGGATTTCTCCCAAAACTCTTTGGATCGAAGAGAAAAGAGGAGAGAAGGTGAAGAATATATATAAATATACAGTTGGGGAGGGAGTGATAGTCATGTAGGGTGAGAAAATATAAGTGTATATGTGTTAGGATTGAGTTAAATGAGTATATACATGAGTCCCAAAACTCATCCCCGAAATACCCTTAATGAGAACCATATTCATATGTGTCACCTCACATATTGACATGTGTAGCCTTTGGAATGGATGGACCAGCGAACATGAGGGCCACATTTTGATATTCGTGGAAACCAAATATCGAAATGTGTTGTCACACTCCGGAAATTTTAATTAATTTCCATGCGTTTTAATAAATCGAAAATCCTAAATCGCGTTTGAAATTTATGGATTTGATTCGTTCTTCAAATCAGAAATCTTTATTCATGGAAGTTGTAGATAATTTGATTACGATTCCAACGCAACTTGAGTCATCTAAATCGGAGTCTGGATGAAGAAGTTAGGACCAAAATACTCTCGAAAAAATCAACGTTTCAAAGCAGTGAAAAGTTGGCCGTGTCGACCGGTCGGGCCAAATCCGTAAACCGGTTGGGGCTCGGCAGTGGAATTTCGACCGGTCGGGCCAAATCCGTCGAGCGGTCGCCGCGTGTATTTTTGGTGCACGAGTTTATAAGTTGAGGGGTAGTTTTGGGGATTTCCTATGGGGTCTTTATATACCCAAAACCCTCCGATTTTCTACCATTTCTGTAAATTTCTCTCTCTCTCTCTACCTCCCTCTCACTTCTCTCCTCAAATCCACCCATCTCCGGCAAGATTTGGAGCTTCTGGCCTTCATAAACGTCGATGAGTACGTCGAGAGCTTCACGTTAACGGTGGCGGTTCGCGTATATTCGGTAAGTGTTTTTTCTCTCTCAAACCCTAGCTCCTAATTGTGTTATTCCGTATTTGATAGTAGTTGTATGTAGTAGGATGCGACGAGAGCTTCGTAGCGGCATACTCAGATCACGTGGGGATTTCTCCGGCGATTTCTCCGACGAGTTTCCGGTGACGCTCCGGTGGGTAAACTCTTGACTCCTATCTTGTGTGCGTACATGAGTGTCTATAGTATTCCTATTCATCGTTGAATTTCATCAATTTCACAATTCACATCGCGTATCATATTTGAGTTCATATGCCGTAGTGTTTGGGTCTATCGTGTTTGAGGTGGCTTGAATTAGTTTCGATTGGCGTCGTAGGATTGATTGTGATTTACTTGGGTATCATAAAGTGATCGTTGTGTTATTTAGAGGCCTTTGAAGTCGATGGCCGCTAGGTGTTCGATGAAATGCTTAAATGAACCTTGGGTTGTGTTTGAAGAATTTTGAGGTTGCTTGGGTTGTCATAAGACCCTTGTGGTTGTTTGGTTAGTCACTAGGATCCCCTTGAGTTAGTATTGATCCTTGAACTATGTCTTGGTCTTGGTTGTATAAAATTGAGATGAATGTGAGTATTGTGATATTGTGTGTCGTTGGGTTCCCCTTGAAAATTGTCGTATCTATCCTTTTGGCTTGATGGTGGTTTGCCCCTGAATGCGTCAAGGAGCATTGATTGATTGATGGGAACTTAACAATAAACGCAATGCACTTAATGAATGACAAATACGGAGATGGATACTATGAGAACCACTCCTTGGCAATCTTGAATCCTTCACTAAAATCCCACCTAATAGAACACCAATGATCATGTGAGGAGTGTTGTGGTCCGATATCATAAGGGGCTACCATTCAAGGAATTGTGAAGGAGTTTGCCGCAACCCTTGGAAATGTTATCGGTACGTGGATATGGACTGTGTCTCGGCACGTTACCTTGAAATGTGTTTTCTTATGGATTAATGGTACCTACCCGGGTTTAGGAAGGAGTTTGCCCTACCCGCGTACGACCCCGAGTTTAGGAAGGAGTTTGCCCTACTCGAATGTAATTTCGTGTGTGATACCCAGGAGCCTCCCCTTGAGCCGCCAAGTGGGAAGTGCAGATTCAGGTTCGTTTGTTGTCCTGCATGACTCCTTTGTGTCGCCAAGGGGGAATAGTCGGATATGGACCTTTGCGGTGTCCAGTGACCCAGCCCTTGTGTGTGGTGGGTAGGACTTAGTGCGACCTCCTAGTACATGACTTACATAGTCGACGATGTGGGTAATTTCGGAATGGATGGCTTGGGATCCCTTGATTTGTAAAGTAGAGACAATGGTTGATAATAATTAAATAATGGAAAATCTACCTCTTTACCCAATATGCTTCAAAGTTAAATAACACCTGAATCTATAACAGTGCTTGGACTGTTGGGGGCTTGAGAATGAGGTGGTGAGGTGACTGTGACATAGTAGCTCTTGATATTGTTTTGCTGGTTGGGTTGGTTACCTTTGGGTTGCACCTACTATCACGAGTGAGACTGTTGGTTTACCTTGAGGTCTTGCGGTTGTCACTGTACTTATGTGCCTTGGGTTCTCTCCTTTTCTCTACCCTTGTGAGGAAACTTAGGCACACATTTGCATGTGTACACTTGCTAGTAGTTAATAGTTTTCATGCTGAGCCGTGAAATACTCAGACCCTCCTTTCTCCTTTATTTCCAGGATTGTACTGCAGGGTTTCTCTTGCAGGGGGGACTTGGAGCTTGTGTAGCAACTGGTTCCTTCGGAGCTGCGGCCTCGGCTCTCTTGTGCTGTTGTGTTTTCTTTCAATTTTCAGGTTGTTGTCCTGTTGTAGTTCTACTTTTCTTTACAGTTGTAGTGAGTAGTAGTTATACTTCCTTTCCTGGTACTCTTTCAATTTTTTATATTGTACCAAGACTAGTGTAATGAGAACTTCAACTGCAATGCTATTGTATATTAATTGTCAACTCCCCAATGTTTGTGTTTACTTTGTTTCAATATAAAATATGTTGGAAATGTTTTACTTAAAAACATGTGGTGTTACAGTTGGTATCAGAGCTTTCGGTTTGAATACCTTCGGACCGTAGGGATACACCTAGTCTCCATGGGTTCCTCTGTTCATTACGATTGATACAATCATTCTCGTGTGCCTTGGAGCACCGTTTGCCTTGGGTTTGCTTCCTTAGAGTCACTTGTTTTGTTCCGACTCCTTCTTGGGTTGTTGAGTTTCCTTAGATTGTTGGGAGATGAATGTTATTCTTCTCTGTGATGCTTGAGATGTGTTAGCGGTTGCATGCTTAGGTGCTTAGCTTCCTTGAGATTTGTGATATTGCTTCCGTTGTTCGGTTTAATTGAGGATTTCTTTATGGCTTTATAGCGTAAAATGTGACTTGTGGTACGATATTAGATCTTGAGAATTGTTGGATTTCTCGTCTTGAGGTACAATTTCTTAGTTGTCTTGTGGTTTCGTGAGTCCCATTGAGCTTTGGGATTCCCCCTTTGTGGAAGTATAGTGGAAATCTTGATTTTGAAAGGATAAGATTTTTGAGGCTTGTTGGTTTTCCCGTTTCAAGGCATAAGTTTGGGTTCGTCATGTGGTCTTGTGTATTCTCCTTTTTGAAGTCTTTGGTGCACTACTATTTCATTGGTTGCTTGGTTCCTTCGAATTACCGAGTGTGGAGCATTGTTCCTTGAGGTAAGGCTTGGCGTGGCATTGGGGGTGTGTTCAGGAACCTGCCATCCTTATGATCGCGAAGCTATTTCAATCCTTCTTTGAAGTGGTAAACTTTTGTGGGTTCTTGGATTTAGATTCATGGTCCTTTTGTAGGAGTAGAATTCCTTGATGGTGATTATTTTTTTATTTGAGATTGGAATCATGTTCTTTTGTGCTACGTTTCTCTTCTACCCCTTGGTGAAACATGTTCTTCCTTCTCGTCCCGCCCCATTGTGGCTGCTAACTCTTGTTAATCCTTCTTGTGCAAGGTGACTAGATGGCTTCAAGCCACATTCTGCGCTTGTTGAAGGAGTTCCTTCATCTGATCCCTCCACAGTTCGATGGTAGAGGCGATCCTTTGGATGTCGAATGTTGGTTCAGTGAGGTTTGCCAGAAACTGGACTTGTTGGGCTTTTCTGGGAGTAGCATCCGAATTCCTCTTGCTACCTATCTTCTTATTGGCGAAGCCGAGGTCTGGCGGCATTCCTTGTTGTAGAATGATCTGTCCTCGAGAATAACCCTTCTTGAGAACATGTCTTGGAACCAGTTCGAGGCATTGTTCAATGAGCGGTTCTTTCCTGATTCTTGTCGAGAAGCATTGAGGGTCCAGTTTGAGCAGCTTACTCAGGATGATCTAACTGTTTCGCAGTATATTCATAAATTCTGTTCCTTGTCGCGCTTCGCTCCTGATGTGGCCATCTCAGAATCTTCCAAGTGTAGGCGATTCGAGCTTGGCTTGCATAGTTCTATTCGTCCCTTCATGTTGGCATCGCAACATCAGAACTTTGCAGCGATTCAAGAAAGTGCTAGAGCAGTGGAAGCTAGCCTTGTCAGGGAAAAGTCCGTGTCGAAGAAGAAAGATTCTCATCTTCAAGTCCGCTCAAATTCATCTTCGTCGGCAAATGCTGGTGAGAAACGGGGTGGTAGTCACGGGAGGTCGTCGCGCAATCGTTAAAATGTTACTTCATCCTCCTCTTCTCGAAAGCCAAGGATCGTTGTGGTCTCTCAGATCGTGTGTCACAAGTGCCATCAACCGGGTCATTGTCAAGCACAGTGTCCGTTGGTCACATGCCTCGCGTGTGGAGAAGCGGGCCACGTACAGAAGAATTGTCCTCTGTAGCTGGGTTGGTGCAAGGATTTGGAAGTCGTGTGCATCAAGCAAGTTGTATTTTGTTCTCCGTTAGGGTCTTGCGCTTCTTTCTTTGTCAAACTCTATATGTATTTTTTTGTAGCGCCGTTGAAAACTATGTGGAATTGTGATCTCGCGTTGCTCCTTATTTGGATGGTGAGGCCATCTTATGATCTCTCTTAGAGTTCACTCTTGTCAAGTCTCTCGTTTGTAATTGAAGTTACTAACTTTTATAGTTGTGTTGGTTGTTGGCTTCCTATTTGAGATTCGTTCCCTTGTTGGATGTCCTCGGGTTTGTGTTGGACGATCATATCATATTGAACCAATTAAGCCTTCTTACTTGAAAATTTCAAAGTTTATTGTTGGAACCTTATATTTTTTTGTGGTGGCAAAAAAATATATATGAGAGAGTTGTTGTAAAATTTTCCTTGGATGATTCCTTAGCCATGATTTCTTGTTGAAAGTCCCTACCCTAGTTGTTGTAGTATCGTTTGGGACTTGTTGTTGTCGTTACTTCTTACTCCGTAGTTGAGTTGTGTGTTCTTTGAGACACCTTGCTTAAATCTCAAAATTTGTTTCATTGTGTGATACTTCCTTATTGGGTATCGTTGAATCGTGGTAAGAAGTTTTGACTTCTTTTCTTGTCGTCTCATCTACTTGTTGCGTTCGTACCAAAGTGTTTGTGTTCGTTCGCGAAGTTAATAAAGTGTGGGGAAATGGGTACGATTGGATATTGGATTTTAGACTTAGTGTGAGTTTGTGCTAAGTCGTGTTGTTCAGACTTAATACTTGCATAATTGGTGTGGTGTGTGTGAGTTTATCTTTGATTGTGTGATGTACGTTTGATATGTGTGTATCAAATTGAGAAACGCTACCGGCCGGGGCATCTAAGGACGATCACCAATGTCATACTGTCACCGCACCAGGACGTGTGTGTATTTTGTTGGATATATATACATTTCAATGCATACGGTATTCGGGTTGGTTGCGAGTAACTTTAGGATTGCAGTTCGTCGTATCGGCGTATCCTTGGCATGCTCGGGAAGAACAACATACTCTTGGTTTGTTGGTGCATCTTCACGGTGCGGATATCTTTGTTCGATGGCCTCAGCGATTGGTCTTTGCGTGCTCGTGGTAAAAACGTGGTCGAGTTCGCGTGAAACTCTCATTAGAGTTGTCCTCTCGTAGACGTTTGGTCCTTAAGCGCGATTTCTTGTGTATCCTTTTGTTGCGAGAAGATGGTTTGATCCTTGAGATGTGTGTCGTGTGCTATTCCTTGTCGTGAAGTGGTCTCGATCGCAGCGGAAGCTTGGTGGAGCATGGTTTCTTGTGGATTCTTTGTGGATTGCTGCGTCGATTAGTTATCTCCTTACTCCGGTAAAATTTCGAGGACGAAATTTTTTTTAAGGAGGGTAGTTTGTCACACTCCGGAAATTTTAATTAATTTCCATGCGTTTTAATGAATCGAAAATCCCAAATCGTGTTTGAAATTTATTGATTTGATTCGTTCTTCAAATCAGAAATCTTTATTCATGGAAGTCGTAGATAATTTGATTACGATTCCAACGCAACTTGAATCATATAAATCGGAGTCCGGATGAAGAAGTTACGACCAAAATACTCTCGGAAAATCAACGTTTCAAAGCAGTGAAAAGTTGGCCGTGTCGACCGGTCGGGCCAAATCCTTCGACCGGTCGCCGCGTGTATTTTTGGTGCGCGAGTTTGTAAGTTGAGGGGTAGTTTGGGAATTTCCTATGCGGTCTTTATATACCCAAAACCCTCAAATTTTCTACCATTTTTGCAGATTTGTCTCTCTCTCTCTCTCTACCTCCCTATTCTCTCCCTCTCACTTCTCTCCTCAAATCCACCCATCTCCGGCGAGATTTGGAGCTTCCAGTCTTCATAAACGTCGATGAGTGCGTCGAGAGCTTCGCGTTGGCGGTGGCGGTTTGCGTATATTTGGTAAGTGTTTTTCCTCTCTCAAACCCTAGCTTCTAATTGTGTTATTCCGTATTTGATAGTAGTTGTATGTCGTAGGGTGAGACGAGAGCTTCGTAGCGACGTACTCGGATCACGTGGCCATTTTCCGGCGATTTCTCCAGCGAACTCTCCGGTGAGTTTCCGGCGACGCTCCGTTGGGTAAACTCTTGACTCCTATATTGTATGTGTGCGTGGGTGTCTATAGTATTCCTATTCATCGTTGAATTTCATCAATTTCACAATTCACGTCGCGTATCATATTTGAGTTCATATGCGTAGTGTTTGGGTCTATCATGTTTGAGGTGGCTTGAATTAGGTTCGATTGGCGTCGTAGGATTGTTTGTGATTTACTTGGGTATCATAAAGTGATCATTGTGTCATTTAGAGGCCTTTGGAGTTGATGGCCGCTAGGTGTTTGATGAAATGCTTGAATGAACCTTGTGTTGTGTTTGAAGAATTTTGAGGTTGCTTGGGTTGTAATAAGACCCTTGTGGTTGTTTGGTTAGTCACTAGGATCCCCTTGAGTTAGTATTGATCCTTGAACTATGTCTTGGTCTTGGTTGTAGAAAATTGAGATGAATGTGAGTATTGTGATGTTGGGTGTCGTTGGGTTTCCCTTGAACATTGTCGTATCTATCCTTTTGGCTTGATGGTGGGTTGCCCTTGAGTGCATCAAGAAGCATTGATTGATTGACAGGAACTTAACAATGAACACAATGCACTTAATGAATGACAAATAATGAGATGGACCCTACGAGGACCATTCCTTGGCAATCTTGAATCCTTCACTAAAATCCCACCTAATAGAACACCAATGATCATGTGAGGAGTGTTGTGGTCCGATGTCGTAAGGGGGTACCATTCAAGGGATTGGGAAGGAGTTTGCCCCAACCCTTGGAAATGTTATCGGTACGTGGATATGGACTATGTCTCGGCACGTTACCTTGAAATGTGTTTTCTTGTGGATTAATGGTACCTACCTGGGTTTAGAAAGGAGTTTGCCCTATCCGCGTATGACCCCGAGTTTAGGAAGGAGTTTGCCCTAGTCGGATGTGATTTCGTGTGTGATACACAGGAGCCTCCCCTTGAGCCGCCAAGTGGGAAGTGCAGATTCGGGTTCGTTTGTTGTCCTGCGTAACTCCTTTGTGTCGCCAAGGGGGAATAGTCGGATATGGACCTTTGCGGTGTCCAGTGACCCAGCCCTTGTGTGTGGTGGGTAGGACTTAGTGCGACCTTCTAGTACATGACTCATATAGTCGATGATGTGGTTAATGTCAAAATGGATGGCTTGGGCTCCCTTGATTTGTCAAGTGGAGACAATTGTTGATAATAATTAAATAATGGAAAATCTACCTCTTTACCCAATATGATTCAAAGTTAAATAACACCTGAATCTATAACAGTGCTTGGATTGTTGGGGGCTTGGGAATGGGGTGGTGAGGTGACTGTGACGTAGTAGCTCTTGGTGTTGTTTTGCTGATTGGGTTGGTTACCTTTGGGTTGCACCTACTATCACGAGTGAGAGTGTTGGTTTATATTGAGGTCATGCGGTTGTTACTGTACTTCTATGACTTGGGTTCTCTTCTTTTCTCTACCCTTGTGAAGACACTTAGACACACATTCGCGTGTGTACACTTGCTAGTAGTTAATAGTTTTCCTGCTAAGCCGTGGAATGTTCAGACCCTCCTTTCTCCCTCTTTTCCAGGATTGTAGTACAGAGTTTCTCTTGCAGGGGGACTTGGAGCTTGTGTAGCAGCTGGTTCCTTCGGAGCTGCGGCCTCGGCTCTCTTGTGCTGTTGTGTTTCCTTTCAGTTTTCAGGTTGTTGTCCTGTTGTAGTTCTACTTTTCTTTACAGTTGTAGTGAGTAGCAGTTGTACTTCCTTTCCTGGTACTCTTTGAGTTTTGTATATTGTACCAAGACTAGTGTAATGAAAACTTCAACTGCAATGCTACTGAATAGTAACTATCAATTCCCCAATGTTTGTGTTTACTTTATTTCAATAAAAAATATGTTGGAAATGTTTTACTTAAAAACATGGGGTGTTACATGTGTGATGCTTCGAAAGAGAGGGCTACCGACTAGAGGACTCACATATCGATATGTGCAAAGGACACATATCGATATGTGATCAATCAAAATGTTCACATATCAAAATACATGACCCAGTCAGCATATTGAATGGTTGAGTTACATATCGAAATGTGATCAAGGAGTATGAATCACATACCAATATATAACAATTTTGGACGCGAACAGAGAGCTTCCATTTTGATATCCAGTAGGGAAGATTGAAAGGGTTGAGACACGTATCGAAATGTGAGCAGGGAAGTAGAATAGAGAACTTGTATACCGAAATAGGATCAAATGGCATGACTAATGTATCGAAATGGGGCAAATGGGCATCAATACTAGATTTCCATTTCGATATGTGAGAAGGGAATGAGTATGAAATTTATATATATCGAAATATGCTTGTCAATTGGAATGGAAAGCCTCTTGCATACCGATACAAAAAATGGAGAGATGAATCAATATGTGACCCACCGAGGGTCCACCCGAATGTCAATAAACACTTTCGAACCTTCCCCGAACATCCCCAATTTCCACAGGACCCACAAATCCCGGGATGGACCAAACACCTATAAATCCAGAATAAATCACGAGAATATGAGAAGTATTCATAAAAAATATCAGAGAAAGCAAGAGGAAAAGAATATGAAAATCTGGGATGTGGCACTCAATCTTTCACCTCAAAAGGGTCTTGCCTAATAAGCATTAGCAACACTATTTTCAAGACATAACAAATGACACATTGAAAGAAAATGCAGTAACATTGATTGCAATAAATCAAAATCAAATCAGCAAACATGATTGAAGAGGAAAAATGCATACAACCATATAAAGTACATTGTCTTTACTGGTAAACTATGGGCCTCTTTGATAAATTTGAAAACTGAAAATTAAGTACTGAAAGATGAATACTGAATTTTCTAAGTAGGAAGCTGTTTAATATGTACTAAATTTTAAGTACTGAATTAAATAAGCTGTTTGATCTGTACAATAAGATATAGTCTAAATTTTATTAATTTTTTAATTATTCCAAAAATTATTAAGTGCTCAAACTATATTTCAAAATAGGTCTTTATTATAATTCTTAAGTGTTCTTTAACATTGAGTATTTGTGTAGAACTCATAAAGATGAATTGAAATCAAATCATTTACTGTTAAAATAACATATATGGATTTTT
>NMUG010007087.1:0-12245 GCA_002855965.1 Monotropa hypopitys
TATTAGAAAGTTCATACCTTTGTAACATGTTATTTTCATTACATTCGCGGGTCTCGCATAATGGACTCACTATGGAAGCATCTCGCCAAGCACCTTCTATGTTATCCAAAGTTTCCATTGAGTATGGTTGATAGGGAAGGTCCGGCATGGTTGCTCCGATAACACACCATCCGTCCTTTCTGTCATTCCTAAATACTGTTGGGAGGGTTAATATCACCCCCATTGTGCACAATGTCGTGGATGGCGCGACCATCCTGGGATCCCTCCAAGGCACCCCGTATCAAAGAATATAAACCCATATCATTGTTACCAATCCTAGTTGTAGGCTAGTATGCCGAGGTTACCTAAGGCCATCCATGTTGCCAATCCTAACCGTAGGCTAGTATGCCGAGGTTACCCAAGGCCATCCATGTTTCCAATCCTAACCGTAGGCTAGTATGCCGACGTTATCCAAGGCCATCCATGAAACCATATTATTTTATGTAGTTCATATTTCCACGTTACATCATTGTTACCAAGCCTAGCCAAGGCTGCTATCCCGCATTATTCCATATCGTTTCTACCAAGCCTAGCCAAGGGCCATTAAACCAAGTTCCTTTTAAGTGATAGGTTCAAAGTTGGGTACGAGTAGCCCTCGTGGGGCACATCCTCCATATTTAACGTTCATTTAATGCATTGAGTCCTTTGTTAGGTTTCCACATCCAAGCTCAACCTTGACTACATCAAGGGAGAATATCCACAAGTCCATATTTTACCGATTTGGTCAATCATTGCGATACCCAACCCCGACGGACTCAATGGAGGCCAACAAGTAAACTCGTACCTCTAACCTTGGCGACGCCAAGGGAGGCCAAACCAACTAAGATAAGTCCTCAAAGTATTCAAGACAATCCAACCAAACCCAAATTCGCTATGACACTTCATTTGGGAACTTTATCGAACGCTTGGTGTGCATTGAACTTCAAGGGGCCTACAGTGCGTATAAGGATACCACACGACCATCCGCACACCCATACAAGTCCTACGGTAACCTAATGTTGCCAATTCCTTTACAACACAAATCCAATCTCACTAAGACATTTCATCGAACACCTTATGGCCATAACTCCCGATAGTCGTCAATCAACCTAACAACCTCCAAACGTCGCCCAAATCACTTCCAATTACAACTCACGACACCCATCAAGATTAACACTAAGTCCATTCAATCATGAAAACTCCATAACCCGTGAAATATGAAATTGATGCAAAATGAATACGGAAATGAAACTTATGTACACACACATACACACTTGCTAATAATTAAGAATTTACCCACCGGAGAGTCGCCGGAGCTCCAAGTTCGCCGAAAGACGTCCTAAATACCGCCACGATCCAAGCCCATCACCACAAAGCTCTCATCATCCTCTCTGACGTTTGTGAAGGCCAAAACTAAAAAATCACCATGGATCTTCCATGGATTTAGAGAGAAGGGAGAGAGTATTTGAGAGAGAGAAGAGAGGGAGGCGGAGAGAGAGAAAGGGGGGGGGGAATGGGGTCTTTCGGACCCTAAGATGTATATATACGGCCCTCGGAAAAAGCCCTTACTAAAATAGTCCGCACATGGCTGGTTATCGATAACATGCAGAGCCTGTTATCGATAACCACTCTCTCGGGCATAACAAAGAAGTCTGTGAACAGCCGGTTATCGATAACATGAAGGGTCTGTTATCGATAACCACACATGCGGCAGCTGGTTATTGATAACATAAGGAGTCTGTTATCAATAACCATATGCGCGGGAATTTCTATGGGCAGTCGGTTATCGATAACATGAAGAGTCTATTATCGATAACTCATCTCGCGGGTATTTGTATGGACTGATTGGGTTATCGATAATCCAAAATCCTTGGTTATCGATAACCAACTTCGCTGAACAAAAGGGAAAACTACTGTGAGGTAAATCGGGCATAACTTTTTCATACGAACTCCGATTTAGACGCTTCAAGATGTGTTGGATTTCTAATAAACTTCTATACAACTTCCAATAATACTAAATTTTAATTTGCAAAATGTATAGGGGTCGTAATGGGCCTCGAAATCCCTCGGCACATTGCCGGAACAACCCAAAATCATACTAACTCAATATCGGGGATCCTCACCACTCCAAACCGCTAGATTATCATCTATCGGACCCCAAACGCCCATAGATCAATTTAAAAATGGTGAATTTAATTATGGGAATACCGTTAGAAAATACGAGTCATGACACCTTGTAGTAAGTAAAAATAATTATAAGGGTAGAAAAGTAAAATTGTAAATATAAAACAGTCTTTTTTTTTCAAAAGCTAAAATTATATATAAATATATACCAGCTGAAGATTACAACGGCCCTGCCATACACCGAAGTACACCCCACCAACCTGGCATCAGGCCTAACAAACAGCAAACAAAAACAAACACCTAAAGGAAAGGCAAAGCAGGGAGATACTGCTCGCCACCTTACCTATGTTCTAGGCTACACCATCCGCTCGATAGAAAACCAACCACCACGCTGTCGGCCAATTCTCCCTACTCACCTACTAGCACCAGAGACTACTTCTCAAAGACTTTTACCCCTCCCATGCTATCCGCCACACGAAGACCGACTGTTTTTGCTAGAGTATTTTTCTTAATGGAGAATTCGACTTGCTTAGTAAACGGAATGCCCGCCGCTTTGCTCGCTTCGATCATGTCGCTAATAATCCGCAAGGCTCTTCTCAGGAACTCTTGCTTCTCAGAATCTGAAACAATGACGAGAGGATCCAAGGAAGCAGGCGCTCCTGGGACAACTACTCCACCATTGCACCCAAGCTCTACAGCCTCCACTTGCGATTGGGGACCCTTAGTCTGAAAGCCTCTAACCTGATCGCCACTAAAATCAACCTGCCTCTCCCCGACCACCCCACCATCCACCCCAACCCCCTGAACAACCATGCAACTAGCCTTTTCAAAAGAAGAAACATCCAAACTACATAGACCCGGATCACCGACCGGGGATCCCACACTTGGGCCTTCGACACCCCCACGGGGGCTGCCTGCACCATCAGCTGTTACCATGACAACAGAAGCTTTGATCTCCGGCTCAAGCTGGAACTCTGCCTGAGAACCCAGAACTACCTCGCGCCCACAAACAGATTCGCCTATGAAGGCAAAGAACTTGCGACTAATAATTTGGAGGCACAACATGACTGAGAACATGCTGAATCCAGATTCCTCTGATTCACGCAAACAGGAACTTCCCGGACATCCCCAATGGCCTTCAAAGGCATATCACCACAAGCCTCAACTCCCAGACCCTTACCTAAGTTTTGAGCACCAATCCAAGAACTGGGCAACGCAGCCCTAATGCCCAGATCCTCGACCTCCTTACAAGGGAAGCTGCACACCTGCACTTCAAAAGAAGCACCATCAACCTCCAGATCGATAGACTCATTAATAAAGGGCACCTTAGAGTCGATAAGGAGCCTAGCAGCCACGAATTGAGATCTGTTGATAGAATCCTCATCGACTTCAATTAGGGATCCCCATAAATTAGCAATTTCCTCGAAGGACGACCTATTCCATGCATTCAACGGAATACCCCGGCATACAATGCAAACCCGGTTAACACCCCGCGATATCACACCATCCCAAGGTTCAATGGAGAGGAACCACTCATTCCACAATACATTACACAGGGCCTGATCTCGACTACCCACAGAAGAGAAAGAGACGAGGTAGGAATTTCCGCCCAGAAAACTGAAGCCCTCTACCTCCCCATCCAGCTTTAGCACCTTTTTTTTTACTTCCTCAATCGAGCAGCAGCTGCGAAGAGATACTAATGCGGATCGACATAGCCAATCCTTGTTTGCTGCAAACCCCCTAGCCATCTTCCTTGCGGTGGGATCAATAATAACTCCAAAAGCCACAGAATTTGCTTTGACAACCTGCGCATATGAGGCCTTGCGGCAGTTGACAAAAGGCTGGGAAGAAAAGGACACCACTCTCGGGGCAAAAAGGGAGCAATTTGCATCAGGGCCAGATCTTCTAATGACAGGAGAAGTTGAAGGAAGCATATTCACAGGCTCTGCTCTGCGGTACTTTGCGAATTGAACCAGCAACTAACTCTCTTCGAGCCAAATTCCGTTCATGCTTCTGATGGCTGCTACTGCTGACTCCTTGCAATCATATCTAACAAAAGCAAATCTCGACGCATTGACACTACTGGATTTCCGAGGGATGAAGACATCCTTTACCGCACCGAATTCCATGAAAGTGTTAGCTAACCACTTAGAAGTTACAGAAGGGGGAAGATTACCTATGAATAGAGAGAAGAGACTCACAATGTTGCACCCATTGAAAAAACCCTCACGATTGGATGATGCAGACACCCGCACATCCGATTTAGGCGCAAATGCACCACTCCTCGATGAATAATTATGATCCCCCCCTTGACCAGTTTGAGAACGAGAGACCCTAGAAATTAGGGTTGCGACCTTCGGCTGATGATACCTTGAGGTTTCCAGGCACCTAGCTCCGTTGATTCCCCCCAAACCAGCACCATCGATGATACCTGGAGGCGGACCTCCTATCTTCTTCTCCAGATTAGGGTTTGAACGCCCGAACTCTACCTCGCCGATATCCCCCTCGAACCCAACCTCGAGAACTCCATCTCCGATTTTCCCAACGTCTTGATCCCCTTCGCATGGATTACCAACCTTCCCACTTTCAGTTTTAGAATCTCCTACACCCTCGGTTTCTCCATCTCCAAATGCTTCACCAGAATCGTCTGAGTCACCTTCGTCTTCATTCACACCCGATTTTCCTTTTGCTTTCCCTTTTGCCCTAGAGCTCACCCTCGATTTCGATTTCGTTTTCGGTTTCGCACTCAGAAACGCCCTCCTGAGCATTTCGTCTATCCACCTGACTTGTTTTATGATTAAAATATTAATTCCCGAGCAGAATTAATATTTACCGAGTAGATTTAATGTTTCCCGAGTAGAAATTATCTCTGTGCAAAAAAGAGCGGGATGAACAGTGTTTTTCAACAACGGAACCCTCCGAGCTGAATTGCAGCTCAGCATTTAAGTAATTTGTTCGGCAAGTTAGTTGAAATAGCTTATCTAGAAATATTCTTTGTATAGGGGTATTTAAAAGTTAAAAGAAAGAATGTCAAGAATAAACAAAATTGTTGATGGTGGTACACTGCAGAAATGTGTCCCGAGCTGAATTTAAGCTCGGGAATATCGAATTGACTTCGGGTAATTAGTCGAAAATCAATATTTAATTAAAGTATAAACATGTAAGATAAGAAATATGTTGTAAAAGATTTGATCATGACAGTTTATATTTGCTTATAGAATGATTGGGATAAGAAATTCTAATCATTAAGCAAATCTCAGAAAAGAATGATACGCGTTAAACATAAAGGAATATAATGTATAAAATGTCAAAAGAAAGATTTAGTGGAGCCAATCATTTGGAAAAGATGACAAATAATACTGTTGAAAGTGGAAACATCAGGGGCCCATTATCCGTTTAATACATTTAAGAATACATATGAAACAAAAAGGAAAGGAATGTCCAGTCAGACCCCACCCTTCAAAAACATAAAGTATAGAAAGTGGGACCCAAACAATAAACGAAGAAAGACTGTATAAATACAAGGGCGGATGACATTTGAAAGGTACACAAATTCCTGCACTAATTTCTCTCTGAATTTCAGTCTTTATTCAAGTTATATTTTTATCAAATATTAACTTGATCGTCGGAGTGCCCCCTGAAGAGAAGGGAGGGGGTCCCTTAGTTTATTCTGTTTTGCAGCGAGAGATCTTGGGAGTCAGCATTTGCGGGAAAGTCAACAGCAACATCCTACCTGGCATTTTTGGACAAATTCAAGGGTGATCAGAAAATTCCCACCCATAATTGGCACCGTCTGTGGGACATCTTTCTAAAGATTCAAAGATTTCCATTTTTCTGTTCAAAAAAATGTCAGGACGAGCACTGGAAATGCCAAGGAAGGAAAAGAACACAGCTGAAATGAAAGGAAAGGGATTGGTAATTACCACACCCAGTGGTACCAAGAGGCCAAGGCAGATTCTTCAGAAGGTTAGTTCTCCGTCGAAGAGTCAGAGTTTGGATGGTGAAGAATCTGAATATTCTTCTTCAGAAACCAGAAGTCCTATTAATAGGAAGGAGGTAGACTTAAGAAGAATTGTGGAGAGCCGAGATCAAATAATAGAAAGATTGGAAAGGAAAATCCAGGAACTCAAGAGAGGAGAGGTACCAAATCCTCAAGAAGTGGAAGAGAGCATTCCTCAGCGATCTCGTTCAAGGTCCAGAAGAACCAAAAGCCAACATGATCAACAAGACAGACCTAGGAATCAAAATGTACCTAGGATTGTTCTTGATGATCAGGTTAGTCATACTCATAGAAGGAGCCGAGCATCTGTCCAGGAGGATAGATCAAGAAGATCAAACTATGAGCAAAGAAACAGGATTCCAGTGATTCCAGCACGGGATAGGAGGTATTATGACAAAAGAAAGGCAACCAAGAGATGAAGTGAGGAGGCAAAATCTATTGCCTCCAAATATGAATGAAATCCGAGATCTGATAGATCATCGTATGGGAGACAGGAGAGAAACACAAGAAAATTCCAGGAGGGCATTGCGGCAGATGGCATCAACACCTTTGTGTATTGAGATTGACAACTATCCATTGCCTAGGAATTTTGTTCAGCCAAAATTCCAAATGTACAATGGGACCTCAGATCATATGGCACATTTAAAGGCATATCTCCAGTCAATGATCATGCACTCCGGAGATGAAGATTTGTACTGCAAGATGTTTGCATCCAGTTTAGGGGAAATTGCTCTAAACTGGTATCATACTCTTGCTCCACATTCTGTAATGGGATGAGAAGATCTTGCCGAGCAGTTTGTGGCGAGATTTCTCACTTATCGAAAACCACCAAAGGAATTTGACTCCTTGATGTCATTGAGGAAGAAATCAGACGAGTCAATCCAAGAGTATGCTGGAAAGTACATGGGAGTTTACCACGAGATAGAAGATTGTAGTGAAAAATATGCACTTGCAACCTTCAAACTAGGGTTGTCTGTTCGGAAGAAGCTATGGGAGTCTCTCACAATGAATCCAGTAGAGACTATGGTAGAGTTGATGGATATAGTGGAGCAACATGCAAAAGTGGAAGATGAAATTGCTCGGGAGAACGAAAGAACCGGTCATAAAGCTCATAAGACCAATACTATTAATCAGACGAAGTTAGAAGGGAAGAGAAAGCAAGAGCCAAAGCCTGTAGTTGCTGAGAAGAAGGAAGAACCAAATAAAGTGCTATACGCATCACGAAGAGTCCCAAGGTCAGGTCCACAATCTTTTAAAGCTATTCATACTACTTTTAATATTCCAATTTTTCGGATTATTTGGCCAATGAAGGACGAACCATTCTGGAGATGGCCCAAGAAGCAAGGAGGAAATCAAGCTGAGTTGGAAGCAACTGGGAAAAGATGCAGCTTTCATCGGGAGTTTGGCCACATGACTGAAGACTGCAACACGTACAAGAAGTTCTTAGAAGATATGGTTGCTGCAGGACATTTGAAGAAATATCTTGCAGGTCCAGAAGATGCAACGCGAGAGGAGAACCAAAGGGCATCTAGTCCCGAGCAGCAAAGATTTTTAGCTCCCCTTGGTACTATCCATGTGATCCATGGCATGGTAGAACCAACTTCGGAGAATGATGCCCATGCTCAAAGAAGGAGGGAAGGCCATTCGCATCATGTTTTGCAGCTTGGCTAGAAACGATCAAGAGAAGATGGACCAGAAAAGATTTCTTTTTCAGAAGAGGATTTTGTTGGAGTACAGGTGCCGCACAATGATGCTCTGATCATTACTTTGGAGATTTCTAGGTTTGATACAGAGAGGATTTTGGTTGATCAGGGCAATTCAACTGAAATTCTTTATTATGATGCATTCAAGAAAATGGATTTAATAGAGGCAAATCTGCAGGAAGCCAAAATTCCTTTAATTGGTTTCAGTGCAGAGCCAGTTTGGCCTCTAGGATTGGTAGTTCTACCAGTCCATGCTGAGAGGGTTATATTGAACACTGAATTTTTGGTGGTAGATGTCCCTTCAGCATACAATGCAATTGTTGGAAGAACATGGATGCATAGGATGGGAGCAATCCCTTCAACCTATCATCAGGTTCTTAAATTCCCTGGTCCGAAAGGAATTGAATGTATTAAAGGGAATCAAGCTATTTTTAAAAGTTGTTTTGTAGCCTCTTTAACAACAAAACAGCAAGCTGAGTAGGTGAAGTCCATATAGGTGGCAGATCAACCAACATTGGAGGATGTTGGAAAGAATCCAGAAGATAGAGTGGTAGAAAAGCTGAAGAAAGTTGCAACTCATCCATCTGATGAAGCACGTTATTTTCTGATTGAAGATGAAATGCAAAAAGAAGATGAACAAAATCTGGTCCAGTTTTTGAAAGATCATATCGATGTTTTTGCTTGGATACCGTAGGAGATGCCAGGGATTGATCCAAAAGTGATTTGCCATCATTTAAATGTTAATCCAGGTTTCAAACCTATCATGCAAAGGAGACGGAGGTCAGCAACACAATATACAGATGCAGTTATTGAGGAGGTAGATAATTTGTTGTAAGCAAGAGCAATTCGGGAGGTATATTATCTGGAGTGGCTGGCTAATAAAGTGGTGGTTAAAAAGAAGAATGGCAAGTGGAGAGTCTATGTTGATTTCACAGATCTGAACAAAGCTTGCTCCAAAGATAGATTTCCTATACCAAAGATTGATCAGTTGGTGGATGCAACAGCAGGATTTCAAAGAATGAGCTTCCTTGACGCTTAAAGAGGATACCATCAAATAACAATGTTTGAGCCCGACCAAGAAAAAACTTCATTCATCACTCCCAGAGGTTTGTATTGCTATAAGGTGATGCCGTTTGGATTGCGGAATGCTGGAGCAACGTACCAGAGATTAGCAATGAAGATGTTCAAAGATATGATTGGCAAAAACCTGGAGGTTTACATTAATGATATGGTGATCAAGTCCAAAAAAGCAGAATCTCATTTGGCGGATTTACATTAAACTTTTGAGGTACTCAGAAACTTTAAGCTAAAACTTAATGCCTCAAAATGTGCTTTTGGTGTTAGTTCAGGAAAGTGTTTTGGACATTTGGTCACTAGAAGAGGAATGGAAGCAAATCCAGATCAAATTTCAGCCCTTCAAAATCTCCAAAGTCCTAAAAAGACTAAGGAGGTTCAGAAGCTCACTAGAATGGTAGCCGCGCTGAATCGGTTCATCAACAGATCCTCTGATAGGTGCAGACCTTTCTTTCAATTATTGAAGAAGCAAACTACTTACAACTGGACAGAGGAGTGTGAAAATGCCTTTCAGGAGATGAAGAAATATCTTGCCAGTCCACCTTTGATTGTCACGCCAGAACCAGAAGATGTGTTAAAGATTTATCTTGCAGTATATGAGCATGCAGTTAGCACTGTTCTTGTCAAAGAAGAGAATTCCGAGCAGAAAGCCATCTACTACGTCAGCAAAACACTTCTTGATGTAAAAATAAGATATCTGCCATTAGAGAAATTGATATTGGCATTGGTGGTAGCTTCGAGGAAATTGAAACACTACTTATTAGCTCATATTATTGAAGTGCCAACCATTCATCCCTTAAAAACTGTACTAAAAAAGCAGATTTTTTGGGAAGAGTGACTGCCTGGTCTGTTGAGCTCGGGGAATATGATGTACGCTTTATCCCGCGCACATCAATCAAAGGATAGATTCTTGCAGACTTTGTTGCAGAGTTTACTCCTAGAAGCAGCAGATCAGAACAAGTGCAAGAGAAGGATCCAGGGCCATCAGAACAATTCAGACAAGAGGTAGATCAACCAGAACCAAGTGAAAAGATTGCAGATTTACCAGAAGATTCATCAAAATAATGGAAGCTTTTTGTGGATGGTTCTTCTTGTAATAAATGAGCTGGAATATGAGTTGTATTATTTTCACCAGATGGATTGGCATTAAAATAGTCAATCCATTTGGCTTTTAATGCTACTAATAATATTGCCGAGTATGAATCTTTGCTTGCAGGACTTAATACTGCACGACAATGTCAAGATGATGATTTGTTGATTCATTGTGATAGTCAATTGGTTGTTAACCAATTGTCTGGTGAATATGCAACCAAAAATGACCGAATGGCTTCTTATGCTGAGAAAGTTAAAGAAGCCTTAGGCCATTTTCCCAAGACAAAGATTGTGCAAATTACATCAAAGCAAAATAGCCATGCTGATGCCTTGGCATGTCTGGCATCTTCAGTACCAGTGGACCTCCGCCGCACAATTAGAATTGAATCGCTACCTCAGCCGAGCATTGAAAAGCCTCATGTGGAAGAAAGCATGGATCTTGACCTTGGATTAAACTGGATGGATCCAATTGTGGCATACATCAAAAAATGGAACGCTACCGGATGACAAGAAAGAAGCACATAGGCTAAGACTTAAGTCAACTAGATTTTGGATTTCTTCCAGTTAAGACTTGTATCGAAAATCCTTCACTGGACCATATTTTAAGGTGTGTTCATCCAACTCTAGTACAGAAATTCCTTTATAAAATCCATGAGGGGGTATGCGGCAGCCATGTTGGAGGTCGCTCACTTGCTCATAGGGCAATTTCTCAAGGATATTGGTGGCCTTATATGCAAGAGGATGCATAGATATATGTTCATAATTGTGATAAATGTCAGAGATTTTCTCCTATTATTCATGTGCCTGCTATTGATTTGGCACCATTAACTAGCCCTTGGCCATTTGCTCAATGGGGGCTAGATATTGTGGGACCAATGCCAATAGCAAAGCATATAAAAAAGTATCTGTTACTTAGAACAGATTACTTCACTAAGTGGATAGAGGCAGAGCCATTGGCAAAAATCACTGAGAAGAATGTAGAACATTTTGTTTGAAAGAATATAATAACTAGATTTGGGATCCCTTATGCATTGGTATCTGATAATGGAACCCAATTTCAAGATAAATTCAAGGCATTTTGTGCGGGTTACAAGATTAGAAACGTTTATGTATCTGTGTGATATCCCCAAAGCAACGGACAGGTAGAGGCTTCCAATAAGACTATTTTAGATGGAATCAGAAAGAGAGTAGGCAAAGCAAAGGGCAGATGGGTTGATGAGCTTTCTATTATTTTATGGGCTTATCGCACAACACCTCGAAGGTCAACTTGTCACACTCCTAAAATTTTAATCGATTCTTTTCATCGTCAATGAATCCATAAAATCAAGTTCGATTGATTTTGTCCTCGTTCGTTGGTAATCGTTCATTGGTAATCGTCGTGGTGTCGCTTTGGAAGGTCATGTCGTGGCTTTGGAATGGTTTGTCGAGGTCAATAAGATTGGGGAAATGCTCGTGGACGCGTCGCAAGTCAGCCCGTGAAGTTTTAGCAAATTCTGGGCCATTTTGGCTTTGCCCGTCCAGACGGGGAAGACAGGAGTTCCGGACGGAGGGAATTACAGCATGGGGTTTTCAGCAGGAGGCCCGTCCTTACCTTCAGTGGCCGTCGTCCGGACCAAGTGGGGTGCCCGTTCAGATGGGAAGGGATTCGTCCGGACAGGGAGGTCCTGAAATGCGATGTTTGGTGTTTTAATGAGGGGCAATGTTGTCTTTTTTCCCTAGGTCGTGCCTTATACCCAAATTCGACCAGAGGGCTCTCCCTCTCCCTCATTTGAGCCCTCTCTCTCTCTCTCTCAAGAACCCTAGCCCACCATTGAAGCTCTTGCTTCCTTCTTCAAATCGGAAGTTCAAACGAACTCGAACCGAGTTTTGCAAAGGAGAAACATTGTTCACCACGTCAAGAGCTCTTCGGCAACGTAAGGATTGAAGTGATTAGTCGTCGTTCTTCGGTAAGTCGATTTCTAGAAATGGGTTTCTTGATTCGCGCCTTTGGTAAATGTTGTTGTGCTCATCGTCGTGATCATTGTGACGTATGTAGGTTCGCGAGCGCGGATTGTGGAGGCGGTGACTTTTCCGGCGACTTTCCGACGAGGCGACTCCGGCGACTAAATGTGGGTAACTCTTAAATTCTACCTTGCGTGAGTAGATGCGTTCGTTCTAAATTCACTCGTTTGTCGTTTAGTCGTTCGATTAATTGTTGCTCGATTTCCCCTTTACACTTATATTGAGTAGTCAAA
>NMUG010007088.1:0-12244 GCA_002855965.1 Monotropa hypopitys
TCTTTATGTCATATATATTTGGATTATTATAGGTTCGAGGAGTTCTATACGAGCATCATCATTCTGGAAAATTAGCATCTTGGATAATCCCATTCAAAAATCAGGTGTGTACTTGAAACTATATAAATTAGAAATAGTTTTTATTTATGAAATTGATAAATTATGGTAATCTTTCAAAAAATTTATTGGAATAGAAAATTTAGTCATGGATCGAATATGTTTTGGAAAATAAGAAACATAGGTTAAGTGGATGGGAAAGAGAGGAAATATGAACTTTATGACAAAATGAGATAGTCTGAGAGAAAAGGAGGTTAGAAGGTTCTATGATTTAATTTATTAAAGGAACGAATTTATAATGAAATAAGAAATAGTGATTTGAGATTTAAATAAAAATTTAGTAATTACCTAACAAGATGGAAACAACGAAGATAGTAAAGGGAGTAATGATATAATTACCGTAAAGAAATGAGAATGTAATTGGGAGTAAGTAAGAAATAAGATTTATAAGTATAAAAAGTATTTTGTAATTAAAAGAGTAGTAAAGATAGTGTTAAATAAAGAAATGGAGATAATGTGAATGAGAATATGAAGTAGAAGAGAAGGCAAGTAATAAAGTAAAAAGGAAAGATATGAAAAAGAGTAAAATGATATGGATAAGTAGAGGAGTAGACCCTTACCACGAGGTAGATAATGGAGTAATATATATATATATATACACACACTTCATTATCTACCATAGTGGTAAAGGTCTAATCGTATATATACTAGCAATAGCCTGTGCCGATGACACGGGACGACAAAATTGACAACACATCACATTAATAAAATTGAGACAATGCATTAGCTAAATTATTTAACCATGTTGATTTTACTCGACTCAAAACTCGATCAATGTCTTCAAATATGAGTCGTGCCTTCAGCACTCATTCGTGCCTTCGACACCGATGAGCTTATTGTCCGTGCCGATGACATTCGACCCATGCAGATAGAACTCAACCCATACCGATGTGGGTTTCAGGGATTGTTGTTGCAGGACGATAGACCAATGTTATATGGATGTGAATGTATTAAAAAGGTTATTTATGTGAATGTGAATGCCGACAAATAAATGTATTAAAAAGGTTGTTTATGTGAATGTAACATTGCCAACATGTGGTGCATTCAAACAACAAATCTGTTGCAAAAAAAAATGCAGACCAACTTAAGCACATAAAAAACATACAACGTGAGCAGAGCGCCAAATGATGTATTCAGGACCAACTTGAGTACAGTGTAAAATGGTGTATTCAGGACCAATTTGAGTACAGTGCAAAAAAACACAGACCAACTTCAGCACATAAATATATTAAAAATGTTGTTTATGTGAATGTAAAACCGACAAACAAATGACATTCACTCATCAATTCAAGCATAGCACTGCCAACGTATGAAAAAGTGTGTTTTTGACCCAAAAACATCCAGAGAGAAGGGCAAATTCCCCTCTTCAAAACTTGCTAGTTCTTTTCAAATATTCAACTCGAAAAACACAGAAGATAAATTAGTGGAGTTAAAAAATATTTAGGCACATTATTGATGACAAAGAAACTCACCTAAACTGTCCTTTTATAACCATATAGAATGCAAACTAAGTTTACCCTACATAAGAGAGGATTGCCTGTGTCTACAACACGGCACAACATTTTTTTGGTACAAATTTGGGCATCATTTAACATGCATTGAAAATTTAAACATCTACAAGAGTGCTCTCAAAAACATTTGTATTTGAACCATGTCCGATATGTGTCTCATCTAAAAAAAACTAACATGACACCAAACTAAAATCAAATAAATTCTTTTTGTGGTGCTGTTCTCACTTGACCACACAACATTATGTATGACAACTAAACCTCAATTAAAGAAATATTAAAAGAAAAAATATGACATGAATCGTGATCCAAAACAAAATATAAAAGGGAAAAACATCAACAATTGGTATTTTCTTTGCTAAAATCGGGTCGGTACCATTTGGTCCATGCCCATAGCAATGCTCCTCACAACACTAAATTCTGCAACATAATAGAGCCCACAGATATAGTATGACAAGTAATTAAAGATCTAGCAAACAGGAGGAGGACCCAGTTCCCGCCATTTACAGTTGACAAATAGGAACTTGCATGGGCTTGCTTTGATGATGGGTAAGCTTGTTGTGCTTTTGACATTCTGTGGGCTTTCATTGAGGAAAGCAGGCTTCTGGAATCCGAGTAGGCCGCTCACTTGACTCGCCCGCCTGCCAAGCAATCTGCTTAGCAAAGGGGGACCTTTCGCTTTCCGATCCGGTTGGTGTTCATCAGTTAGTTTGCTTTCTTTTTCTGACGTAATGGATTTGCGAGCCATTGGACTAAAACTTAGCAAATTGACACAGTGGCATACAAAAATACATGTCAATTTTTTAAGGTCAAAATCAAAATCAAAACCACACAACCCAAAATTACTGACACCAACAATTCACAAAAGTTTATGAATCATCTTATATTCAACTAACGAAAAAAGTTTATGAATCGCCTTATATTCAACTAACAAAATCAACAGTTCACAAAAATCCAAAATGAATCGAATACACCATTTCATTGTACCTTAGAGGTAGACAGTGGGTATCGGTGACGTTTCACCGTTAGTGCGATGCGAACTCTGGTTGTGGATGTGATGTGAGTGCGATGTGGTCATTTCATCAGTGCGGGTTTAGGGCATTGTTTCGTCTATAGGTTTGCGTCGGCATCGTTTCATCAGAGGTCGACTCATCATTTCACCAGAGGTTGCTTTGTTGCTTCAGCATGGATAAGGCGACTTTTTGGGACTAAAGAAGTATTGGGTTTCATAGAGTCAATTTTGGGATGAAGGAGTATGAGCGACAGTGGGAGGTCGAGGAGCAGTAGAATGGCATGGTCTGTTCGATCTCCCGTTGGGTTCGCCGAGGAGAGAGAGAGAGAGAGAGCTCCATTGCGTGGAATACAAAGAGAGAATACAACAATTGTGGATTTCTCTAGTCGTTCACGAACGTTCTCTAGTACGTGTAAATTGTTAAACCAATATAACTACCTCACTGGAAGTAGACTATATATATATATATACGGTCCGGTTCTATGGACCAAGGGTCTAATGTGGACTATTGGATTTAAAAAAAAATAAATGGCTACGATTGAAACAAAAGAAACATTCTGTTTCCTCCCATCCCATCCCTACCCTTACCCCTCCCGACCACTTTCCCTTTTAACACCCCCCTTCGCAAACCCTAGCTACCCCAACTCCCTACAGCAAAGCACCACCACAGTGCCTCCCTCCCGCAACCAGAGCGCCTCCCTCCCCCAACCCAAGCGCCTCCCTCCCGCAAAGGCCCACCACAGCGCCTCCGTGCGCAACCTCGGCGACGTCCCCCTCCCCTCTCCAGCTCCCCTGCGCAACACTTCACGGCGCGACACTTATTGGCTCAACACCTTCCGGCGACTTCCCCCTCCCCTGCGCAACCCTTCGATGACGACCTCCCCACTACATCTCCTAAACATCTCGGAAAAGGTCAATTCTTACCAACCTCTGTGTAGTTTTTTCAGCAGATTCATTAAAGAATCTGATTGTATTGGTTTAACAATTTACACGTACTAGATAATTCAATTATTCTTTCCATTGTTCTTTCCAGATCTATTTATGGGTCGATATTGTACATTTGTCGCAATAACACTTACTTGCACCATTTGCAGCAAAAGCACACTGAAATTTGCAGCAATAATACGTTACCCACAATAGCACAATGGAATCGGCAGGTTCAAGTTACGATTCACGAACGGAGGGAAGCAAGTTTAGAGCAATTAATTGCCAATGTGGAGATCGGCTACAATTAAAATAGTAGAATGGGAAAAACCTACTAAAGGAAAATTGTACTACATTTGTGCGAAGCTGCATCCACAACGTTGCAACTTCTTCAGGTGGTGTGTCCCTGACCGCCCCTTTATCATATGTGAGCAGTATCCCAATGGAGATAACAATATGGAAAATATTGTTCGCCAAACGACTAATACAGATGCTCGACTGGACCGTCGTGAGAAATTTGTTTTTGATGAAGTTCAGTGTATCAGAAAACATCAAAAAACCACTTATCGGTCCCTCTGGAAGTAAGCAACTTATCCGGAACCCCTCTTTAGTTGATCGCCTGGAGGTGTAGCCAGAGCCAACTAGCTTTATGGTCCCTCTGGCAATAAGCAACTTATCCACACGCTCGAAGGACGGTCGACCATGCAGCCTTCATTCAACCTTCGACATTACTTGGCGGTCGGTAGATAGCAGTGCACGTCCTCACTTGGCCTATGGGGGCACAACTTACCATCGCCGCATCCGACCACATGTCGGAGTGTCCACCATCGATAGATTTCCTGGAAGAATGGATGTCAGTTCCATCACTTGACATCTAGGCTCCATCAGGTCATTTGGGCCTTGTTCGTACTTTGAGTGACATGGCCTGCGATTACGATGACTTGTCAGACTCATCATTGCGGACTGCTAGGACTGACGCCTCCCAGCAGGACACCTACACACATCACACACGCCTACCTTGGGTGATAAGTCAGATCTTCCTATAAATACCCCACATGATGTACTGTTTACGGATCCCACTTTTCCTTATCGTTACGTTGTCCGTTTACTTTCTCTCACTAGCCCACAGATTGACTTAGCATCAAAGGTCCTTCCTGGTCACTGTCGACCGGTGAGACACTCATCTTTGTGGTTGCAGGAGCCGATCAGGTCTATCTCCTTTTAGAGTTTCATTCTCCTTCCACCCTCAAGCATTCAGGAGATTATCAACTCTTTCAAAAATTAGAGGGACACCCCTAGAAGACAGGCCACCATAGAACTTATTATTTTTTATTTTGCGATACTGGCTATGTTTATTATTTGTCACTGAGACTATGGTTGTTATTTGTGTTTATTTATTACTTAATATTTTGTGATTTATTTGTGTTATTGTGAGAACTACTATAAGACTAGCAATGTTATATGGATAGAATATTGGCCTATCAAGAAACTAATGAGTAAGATTAGTGTAGCTGAAATAAGAATATTGAGATGAATGTGTGCTGAGACTAGAAAAGATAGAATTAGAAATGAAATTGTTCGGGATAGAGTATGTGTTGTACCTAGAGGACAAGCTGAGAAAAAATAGACTAAGGTGCTTTGGACACATTTATCGTAGACTTATAGATGAAGTAGCAAAGAAGGTTGATAGGATAATAATTGATAAGAATGTTAGGAGAAGAGAGACCCAAACTTACTTTAGATGCTATTACACGGAAGGACATGATTCTCCTCAATTCAAGTGAGGATAATATTTGATAAGAATGTTAGGAGAAGAGAGACCCAAATTGACTTTAGATGCTATTATACGGAAGGACATGGTTCTCCTCAATTCAAGTGATTATGTGTTACCCTCGATATAGATCAATGGAAAAACATGATTTATGTAGCCGATTCCATTTGATTGGAATATAAAGCTCGGTTTGGTTTGTTATTTGTGTTATTGTGAATTTTAAGTCCGATTATTTTTTACGTCGTGTCATTTGGATACCCCTTGTGTATGAGTAATGGTTGATATCCAACATGAAGTTGGTATGAGGTGTACAATTGTGTATCCGTTGTGTAATAGACTCGGAAGCACGGACACGCCTCCGGGGTCTCCGTATGCGTGTCGGACATGCTGAGGACACGACAAAAAACGCACGGGACACGCAATTTGGCGTGTCCTATAATTTATTATTTAATTTTAAAGGACATGCCGGGACACGCCGGGGACACACGGGGGACACGCCAGGGACCAAAACAATATTTTTAAAATAATTTTGGGGGTAATTTTCTAATAACTTATAAGTTTTGGGTTTAAAAGTCATATTATAATATATTTAGTCAACAAATATATCCCTCTCTCGATCGATCAGAACGCCCATCTCTTCCGAACAAGCCTCTCGCTCTCTCGATCAGAACACGTCTCCCGAACGATAATCTCTACTCTCTCTATCTCTCTGATTCGCCTCTCTCTATCGATCAGAACAAGCCTCCCGAATTGTGTGTGTGTATCACTGTGTGTGTTGCTGTGTGTGTATATGTGTGTGCCACTGTGTGTGTATGAGATATTAGATTTTTTCTGCTTTCAAGTGTATCTTTTATGTTCTTCTGATTTAGATCGTATTTTGTTAAGGTGCATGTTCATTACATGCTGTTTTAGATGATGCTTAAAAATTTCTAAAGCAATGTGTAAAATTTATGTAGCACTGTATGATGACGAATGATTAAAAGTTAAACATTCAAGTGTTCTTATTTGCTTTTGGTTTCATACGTAATAGTAACTTTAATTATGTTCTTGTTTCTGTTTTTTCCCTTCAGGTAAATAGTTGTCTAAAATATTACTTTTTCTGACAGTATTATATCTTTGCTTATGTTGATGCTCCGGGGTATCAATTGTTCGTTCCTTAAATTAATGTACTTATTAAAAATACATTTTCTATATAAATATTAAAAAAATTCGTGTTCTTGCTGTGTCTGTGTCTCCATTTTTTTGAAAAATCCGTATCCCGTATCCGTATCTGTGTCCATGTCCGTATCCGTGTCCGTGTCCGTGCTTCACAGGTAATAGGTATGAGTCTGATGATCTATTTTTTTAATTTGTTGTGTATGGATTAGGCAAAAGATACGCAATCCATACCTACCCATTGTCAAGTAATGGTGACTTTGTCGTAATTATTAGTGATACTTTTCTAAATATCAGCTGGATACAGATAGTGAGCCTAATTATGTATATATGTGGAATATGCCATATTTAGCACCATGGATTGTCATCTGGTTGTGAAAATGCAACCAAACTTTGAATATGGGGGTATATCAGATTGTCATATCCGGGAATATGTTATACTATTTCTCTCCCTTTGACTTCTAATAATAAATGAGTTCCTACAAGTATCTTCGGTTTTTCAAATACATATTGGTTTCTGATAGGACTGGTTACTGTTATGTCTTGTAAGTAACATGGAGCTTGCAACATTTTCAAGGGTTTTGTTTGCACTGCTTAACATGTAAAATACTTTGGTGTATTTTGTAGGTGAGTTTCTTAATGCTTGAAATAGAGGGGTTCCGCACTGGGTTTCTTCTGTCGGAAATGAGTAATTCACTCTGCCTTGGTTTCCATGTTATCCCATAATTCCCTGAATGTGTGAAAAAATTCAGAACCTTGTTTTATTTTGGCAATCATTATCAGATTATTGTTTTCGAATTTCTTCTTCTACAATGAAGAATTGAATTTGCATGAGCTTTTTGAGTTTCTTGTTTCCCGTTTTTTTTCTGATTCATAAATTAGTTTACTGTTTATGACTGTTAGATTAGATTGATGAACAAGCTCATACACATTGAGCTTTTGTGGAGGGGGAGAGGGCTGGTGAATGTGATACCTCACGCACTCACTCACGCTTCAGCCTATCATTTTCAGTCTCGCACTCTCAGCCTCAATAGACAGATGCATGGCAGAGTCTATGAGGCAAGTCCATGAGACCAATAAACTGTAGTAGCTCTTCAACTCTAGTGGTGCAGACCATTGATGTCACACCCTAGGGGTGAAACGAAAACCGAAACACTGACCCGACCGAAAAAACCGCCCCAAAAAATCGGTTTTTGGTCAGTTCGTACCCAACACCCCATCCCAGACATTGACGTAGACAAATGCCACTAAATACCTTAATTAATTAAAGATTTTAATCTTCAAACTCACAATCTTTTTTTTCTCTTAAACTCCCAAAATTGGATTTCATTAATAATTCAACAACCAAACCAAACAAGTTTTATTTATCCATAAATTTTAAAACATTCTAACACATAGCTAAACTGAAATGAAAGTTACACATTAACCTGGTTTTCTATCTATTGAAACACTGAGACTTTCTAAATTACATCTTTTTATACAAAAACTCACTCTAATAAAAGCAAAACTCTAATCTAAAATTATACACAGTTGGTCGTTAGTGGACTCGACCTATCCTGCAAAATATTGCAATTTAAAGACGGATTTCATGAATGAGTAAGAATATTGAAATTACTCAATAAACAATAATAATTCTACAACTAAAATATTGCAGAATGAATATTTAAATTTCACATTTGTTATATATTTTAATCTTCTCATGCCTATAGTTCATGCTATGCCAATGTGCATATGATCAAAAATTTCTCTCTAAAACATTCATCTGTAATACAAAAAATTTATACCACATGCTTACAAAAATATTTCCACAATATGACAAATTTATACTTAGGTGTCATAATCACCACAAAAACTCATAAACAACAAGTTAATTCTTACAATACGTCAAATTTATGCCAAGGTGATATGCACACCTTTAAAGTTCACGACTTACTTTTTGTGTAATGACAATTTTGATGTCATGCTCCACTAATGGTAACCCTAAAGGTTGTCTATATCTAACAATGTCAAATGAATGATTTCTATTATTCTTTCCACATTTTCACATTGATATATTTCATTGACAATAAAATCAAAGAAATAAATAACTATATTTAATAAATAAATGACTAAATAATTAAATAATTTCAATAAACAAACTCAATCACCTTAGTCATTTGAAAATGAAATAAAGGTTTATTTCTTTGCCACTTTGGAGGTGCCTGTCTCAACTCCTAAAATAAAATTCATATCAATATTCATATTAAAGAAATATTGACAATTAAAGTTCATTTAAACTACTTCAATTTAAGTTACAATTACTCATTTCAAATGTTTTTTAGTTTATTTATTTAATTCATTGCTACAGTTCATTCTGGAAATTTTAGTCTATCTCTGCCCATTTCCGGAAGTAATTGATGTCACTTTCGTAAGTTACAACTTTTACACTACAATTTTCGGAAGCCATTTGACCTTACTTTTGGAAGTTGCCACTTCTGGTTCTAGCCTACACCTTTGCTCCCTCTTTGGTTTCTGGAAGCCATGGTGTTTCCACAAGCCATCTAGTAGTAATCATCACTATTTTCGAAAGTCCCCATGTTCTCGACTTCTTGGTTTTCCATAGATCATTTTCGGGTGCTCCTCCTCTAGGTCTCAGGATCGAAATCCATTGGAAACATCGTCTCCTTTGGGCCAGCCACACAGAGCGAAGCTCTGACTTCAAGCGGGACTCCCCAGTAACTGGCACTGGGATTGGTTCCTCCAGGATTAATCATGGTGCGCGTAAGCTGACTCGGACACCTGAGTTATAAAAAAAAAGACCATTTCTAGAAGTTTTTTTGGAGGAAATCATCCTATTTTCTCAAGTTTAGTTCTGGGAATCCTATATTTCTATCTTCTTCTTCCTTCTAAAGTTCTAACACACGAGATGTTCTGTCATGACTTAAACCAACATGGGCCATGACCGGCCAACGAGGAAACTCGTTGTAGCGGCCGGACCTAGGCTCTGAGGAACCGGCCCTGTCACCATGCATCGGATTCATTCACGGGCCCTAGTGGTCCTCCGGTGCCCCGACCCGTCGAAATTTTGGACCTTCGGCGAATACCACTCGGCGCAACGCCACATACATTCCAAAAGGAACATCCTGGGGCTTGTCGGTTATACCGACGCTGACCTCTGGCTACCACGCCGGTCGGCAGAGTATCAGCATTATCCTTGTGGCAGGGGCTCAGCTCCCCGCCGGCCGGCTCTCTAGCGGAGGTTTTACCCTCCGGCAATGCTCCAGCTCAAGGCCCCTCAAATGCCTATTCATGGGCCCTCGTCCGTACGACTGACCCGGCCCACCAAAGGCACCAACCCATTTTGCTCACCACGCGCACCGTTCGGGCCTAGGGTCGTATGAGGGAGCCCACGACGTGCGACCCACGCGCCAATCTTGTGCCCCAAGACAACCTTCCTCTATAAATACTCCCTAAGGGGTACTGTTCATGGAATCTGATTCCCGACAGATACCGTCCGGCCTCAATTTGTTTCTTTCTGTCTTTCCTTTCAGAAAAAGACTAAATTAAGCATCAGAGGCCCCGTTGGTCATAGCCGACCGACGGGCACTAACCTTTGTTTCGTAGGAAGCCAAGTAGAAGGACCCAGTTTACCCTTTGCAGGGACCACGCAAGCGTCCGGATCAGAGACCGACGTCCAACTACCGGAGGGTCACCAGTCGGAAGAGTACAAGCAGAAAATCAGCCACCACAATTTGCGTTCACAGTGGGACCCAAATCCCATCCTTGGTGGTAACTTAACCTCTGCCCCTCAATCGAGATTCCTGCAGACCTTACTCCATGGACGACGCAAATACTACTCCGATGAACCAGGACGCCTCTCTGCCCCTCATTCTCCCTCAGCTGCCACATCACACCTCCATGGGGCTTTTTGCCTCACCCTCCGGACTGACACCAGAGCTTGGTTCGACCTATGCAGTGGCCATGGACCAAACACTCAAAGAGAAGGATGCATAAATCGCCTTCTTGAAAGATCAGGTCGCTAGAATCGCCGTCGCCACTGAGTCAGTCTCCCGCTCATCGGAACGAAGGCCGAATAGGCACCGCTCGAGGGAGGACCAAGAGCGCAAGTGGAAGAGGATGGCCGGAAGTTAGGACGGTCGGACGGCCAGACCGGAGGAGGACGACGGGCGGCGCCCCAGACGTCGCGAATCCCCCTCCAGTGGACGATCCTTAGGGATATCACCCGTCCCACTGTACATGTTTGAAGGAGGGGAGTTCGTTGAGGTCCATCCGCGTGACCTCCATGACCTGCTGCCGGGGCTGGGGGAGACTGGCCGCCCAACTGAGAGACCCCACCACCGTCACAGGGAAGAGGAGAGGCACCGTCACCACTCTTCGGCCTCAAACAATGACGATAGGGAGCATCGGTGCCACCGAAGAGACCATCAGTCCGACCGTCCCATCGGACAGGCCTATCTTGCTGTCGATGCTCGCCTGGAACAGCTCAGTCTCTCTCCGTTCTCTCGGGCTATCGATTCGGCACCAGCCTGCCAAAATTTCCAAGGTATGATCCGAAGACTAATGCTTACACCCATCTCATCTACTTCCTACAGATCATGGCACTCTACTCTTCGAGTGATGTCGTTGTGTGCAAGGTCTTCCCAACGAGCCTTGGCACTCAAGGCTCACTATGGTTCAACAAGCTCCCACCCCAGTCCATCCAAAGCTTTAGGGATTTGGAACGGGCCTTCCTAGCTCGCTTCGTTACTAGCGACAAAGCAAAGAAAGAAGTTGATTCCCTAATCAGCCTCAGAAAGCGTCCGGATGAAATGCTCCGGCAATATGCCGACCGTTACTGGGAGCTCTACAGCGACATCCAGGACTGTGACCAGGGGATCACCACCTCTTCCTTCAAGATGGGATTAGAATCCGAGAGTCCCATGCTCAGGGAGCTCATGCTCCATCCTACGGAGAACATGGACGATCTCATACAAATGATAGATAAATTTTGCCAGCTAGAGGATCTCCTGGACGAACGTGCTTCCGTTCGGGTGCCTCAAGCCAAGCCTGCCCCCGTCCAGCACAATCGGAGATAGGTCAATATTGTGAAGACGGGAGAGAGAAGAGCGCCGAAACCGGAGGAATATGTGACGGAGACGACAGTCTTCACAGAGCCTATCTACATCGTCCTCCAGCAGATCAGGGATGAACCCTTCTACAGGGAGCCAGACCACAAGATCGGAGGAAATCATCCCAATGAAAGGGTCTTCTGCTCCTACCACAGGGAGAAGGGCCACTACACAACAGCTTGCCTCCCCTTCAAAGCTTACATGGAGCATTTGGTCCGACATAGCCACCTCGAAAAGTGGATTGATTGACGTAGGACTCCGGCAGCCCGACCCAACGCTGTTCAAGCCGAGGAAAATGTCCCCATCATTCCCTGACGTGCCCCGCACTCCGGCAAGCTTCTTGTCAGAATGGCCGACTGGTTTGTCTAAACCCAATTTTTTGTAACTCTTTTCCTTCGGTGATCAATGAATCATGTTTCTACATATCTCTGCCTGCTTAATGCCTTTCATCTCTATCTCAGGTGTTCACGCTATGGCTCCGGTAGGCGCAAGCTTTGGGCTTGGTTATAACCTGCTGACCATCCCATGGCTCCGGTAGGCGCAAGCTTCGGGCTTGGTTATAACCTATCGTCCACCCCATGGCTCTGGATTATGATGTCCATCCATCTTCGAAGACCGACCGTCTGGCTTGGCCGGGTCACTGTGATTA
>NMUG010007089.1:0-12243 GCA_002855965.1 Monotropa hypopitys
AGAGCACTCTATACGAGAAGTAAAAGCATTAATATTCATGGAAATATTAGAAGCTATATCAATGATAACATTATCACAAGGAATGTTTTAAATTTTGTTTTCCTTATTAAGATTAACATTACACTCAGAATAATGATGTCCAATAGAATGGAAAATAGGATAAAAAAGAAATTTCCTAATCATAGGATCACATGTATACCATCCAATTCCATCATTATTCGAATCTCCAGGGTCAATAAATTTTATTTCCATTATATAAAAGTAAACAGAGCAGCAAGGATCTAACTTGGGTATTTAAACCACAAATAAAACAAGTGAAGAGCAATCTTGCTCTGATACCAATTGAAAAATGCAGAAGCTCAGGGCCAATACCTAGAGGGGTGAATAGGTTGGCCAATTTAAATTTTCTTATTTAAATATAATGGATTCTCTTTTAAATTGATTATTACACTAAACAATGTGTTTCAATAAATTGAAATTAAACTAGTGATCGATTATGTGAAGTAATAAAATGATTCTCTTTAATGAAATAAGCTCAACTTCTTAATTACTTTTAGGACATGTAAATTGTATGGATGATATATAAAATAAAACAATCACAATAATGCAAGAGATAAAAGGAAGAGACATTAGCAACACAACACCAAGATATATAATGGAAAACCACTTAGGCATCAATCGATCCCTAAGTGAAACCTAGTCTACAGTTTCACTAGTAATAACAAAGGTTTAAAGATACAAGAGTTACCGAACTTTATACCGCAAAGCCTGTCACACTCGGGAAAATTTAATTATTTTCCATATATTTTCTTTCATTTTCCCAATTCTCCTAATAGAATTTCTTTTAATTTAATCAAAAAATTTGGGGGAATGGGCCTTCCTAGGACCCACATTTTAGGATTGAAAATGTTTAGGAGGTCCGGGAATGGATTGGGAGGCATTTATTGATGTTTGGTTGATTGCCATTTTATTTGGCGATCATAAGATCTTGTCCAAAGTCAAAAATATCATTTTGTATTCCTCCCTTTAAGCATACATATCGAAATGGGAAGATCCCACATCCCCCTGTTCATTTCGATATACAAGCTCTTGTGAGCAAAGTCAGGGTTGAATTTCGATATAGGGACCATCCCCCTCTCCCTCTTATTTTGATATGCTTGACCCTTTTCCTCCCCTTCCTTTGAAAGGCATTTCGATATACGCCATATGTATATCGAAATGCATTTGGGTGGCAAACCTTCTGCTCGCATTTTAGTCATAAGTATTTTGATATACCCCTTGGGTATATCGAAATGCATCTTCCCCTATTCCCTTCCCCTTGTGCCTTATATCGAAATAAGGATAGCGCAATCAAGATAAGGTATTTCGATATACCACCCCAGGTATATCGAAATATAGAACCTCACTGCTCCCTCCCTTTCTTTGGACATTTCGATATACCCCTTGAGGTATATCGAAATACAATCTGTTCTGCACATATTTTACACTGTTGTATATCGATATGCAGCTTGTGCATATCGATATGCATGTTAGTAAGGGCACTTTTAGCATTGACTTTTGGGGCACTATATAAACTCCTATCTCTTATTTCTCATGAACATTACATCCTAAACATAAACCCTACAACAGCCCTCATGTTTCTCTCTCTCTCTCTCTTTATGCCATCTCTCCCTCTCTCTCTCACACTTCTCTCCATCCTATCTCCCTCATCTCAAAGATTTGGTTATTTTGGCCTTCACAAAGGGTGTTCCCAAGAACATCCTCTATGCATTGACGGTCCTAGAATCATGTATAACGAAGAACCCTCAACTAGGGTTGGTTCCATCTCAATTTAGGGTAGAGTTTTATAAACTCTTGTATATATATACCCTAGTTCTTCCTCTCTCTTGTCTATTGAGCAAAAATCTATGGGTTTGTCATGTATATGGATTCCTAAGGACTTTACCTAGATTGTTCCAGGTCTAGAATACTTGTAAGCATATCAATAGGCTTCCTAGTGTACCAATTTGACTATACTAAGCCCTAGTTTTGCAGGAAAAATGGAAATTGAATGTTGTTTCATTAAATTGAAGGGTTTAATTTCATATTGGTACATTAGGAAGCATTGAAAATGATTTGATTTGGCATTTGGCCTAAAATTATGGAATTTGGGAACAATGGTTTTGAATCATGTTAAATTGGAAAGTATGGATTTTGGTCCTTGGGTTGGCTATATAATTATGGGATTTGATCCCCGGGATTTTGATCCCTGAATGTTATGCATTCACGACATTGTGCAATGGGGGTTTAAATGGACCCTTCCGTTGAATCAGGTAATCTAGGAACTTTACGGTTAGTTTGTTGACGAGCATCTAACTCGAAATTAATAGCCTAAACTCAATCTATATAATTCGAACCTTATTTTGATAAGGTAAATGGAAATGTTTTGGGAAAATCCTTATTTTGATAAGGGAGTCTTGTGTTTTGTCACTTGACCTTGAAGTTGGAATTTTGGATAATCTCTTCTGTTTTGGAAAGTCATATGTAGAATTTATTGGATCCTTGTGCATGCACTTCATCCTTTTATTTCTATGCACTCACACTATCGCACAACTAGTATATATATCATTTGTTTATATTTCTCTACTAGGCTTTGCCTAATCCTCTACTTTTTAGGTAAGGATTCGATGGCCTAGCTTGGAGGGGCTTCTTGCATATCATTGGACACTAAAGACTTTGGTTCTAGTAGGGCCTTATGTTATCTTTTATATTTCGTACTTGTTTTATTATAAAGTTTAACACCCGGTCTTTAATAACTTAGACTTAATTCTTTCACTCTTGTTTGGATGTGGCATATGACTTAAACATGCATGTGGTGTTTGGGTTTTATATTTGTAGTGCTTTATTGAAATGGCTCAAATATCATTATAAAAAATAGTTAAAAATTTTGGGGTGTTACAATTGGTATCAGAGCTTTATTTTCGAAAACCTAGGGACATTGGGGATACTCTTAGTCTCAATGGGTGCACTATGTGATTTTTGCATTGCATGTCATATGCTCATGTTGTGTGCTGGCGTGCTTGTGTGTGCATTGCATAAGGATCAATAATGAATGTTTTGAACCAATAAAATTTTTATAAAGGGCTAATCGTAGAGTCCTTCCTTCTTATTGGTCATCAGTGGCATTTAGCCCTTTGTCGGATACTATTGGGTTATTTCTTAGAACCTTGTCGACTTATGTCTATTGTAGGTATCCGTAGAATTCTTAACCTCCTTGTAAGAATCGTTCTTCTTGGTAAACTCTTGTTGTATGGGATTCCTTGGTTAATGTAAGCCTTCTCATCTATCTTGTAGAATCATGGTTAACCGTCGAGGATGTGGTCGTCATGGGGCTCATATCCCAGATGCATTTAGCGAAGAAGTTAACGGTCTGCCAAGGGACCTTCCCGACATGGTCCAACCTGAAGGGGCCATCCCCGGAGGGATGGCCAATGCGGGACAGTTCATTCGTGATATAGCTACTATTCTGGTCAAAGCCAGCAAAGAGATTGATGCACCTAGAGGAAATGTTCCTAGCAAGATTTTGGAGGCTCTGCGAGAATTCCGAAGAATGGATCCACATAAGTTTAATGGAGAAGGTGACCAGATAGAGGCCGATCATTGGATAAAGGAGATTCGGAAGATCTTTAGGATCCTCGAAATTTATGAGAACAAGGTCCGTTTATCCCTAGCTTCGTACCAACTTATTGGGGAAGAGAATGCATGGTGGACATTTGTTTTTGAAACAAGGAGGGACGTTCTTCGGGTCCTTGCTGGTGCAAATCCCCAGGCTGTGATTGATCCTCTTGGATCTATGTCATGGGCAGATTTTGAAGTTGTTTTTGAGAACCAGTATTTCCCTGAATCCTTTCATGATGATCTCCACGAGAAGTTTGAGAGGCTCGAGCTAGGGACTATGTCCGTGACTCAGTACGCAGTGAAATTTCAGTCATTGTCTAGTTTTGCCCAGGATTGGGTGAATATAGAAGAGATGAAATGTAAGCGATTTGAACGAGGTTTGCATCCAGCCATTTAGCGTCTGATTGTGGGGCACCGTATTCGGGTCTTTGCCGATATGGTGGAGTGCGCAAGGTTGATAGAATCTGAGAAGGAACCAGCAAGGGAAGTAAATGTATAGTAGCCTAGAGGCCAATCTTATGGTTCTAGTGGCTCTTCAGGCAGCTATGGTAAAAATAAATAGTGTGAGCAATCACGTTTCTCTAGGGTTCAAAAATAGCAAGTTACTCGTGGTCAGCCCTGTGTTGCTTTCAGGGCTCAGATTGTATGCCATAGGTGTCAGCAGCAAGGCCATCTTCGTTCAGAGTGTCCTCAGGTAAATTGCTACGAGTGTGGCAAATCTAGTCATGTCTTGAAATTTTGTCCTTCTAAGAGCATAAAGCGTAGCGAGGCAGGGTCTGTTCAGCAACCCTGCCAGATTCAGTCTTTCCAGCAGCAATATTTCCAGCCAGTTCCAGCTCATTCCAGCTCATTCCAATCATGGATCTAGATCAGAGAAGAAGGGTCCTTCGGGACCATGATAGTCTTTGGGCCAGCGCGGTGGTGCAGTGTAACGACTCGTATTTTTATAAGTATTTCCGGAATTTAAACTCGTACCTTAAATCGATTTATAAATCTTGATTTATGTTAGTATCAAAATCTAGTCGTGATTTTGAGGTGGTTGACCCTTGTATGTGGTAGAGAATTCGATTACGAATCCAACGCGACTTGAATCATGTCAATCGGAGTTCGGACGAGAAAGTTATGACCAAAACATTCCAAAGTCATCCTAGTAAGTTCCCTATATTTTGATATATAGTGTATGCATTTTGATATGAAATGTACTCTGCTCGTTTTTCCTTCTTGCTCATTTCGATATACAATGGGAATGTATATCGAAATGATGTCTGGCAGTATGTCTATATTGAAATGATATACATTTTGATATGACTGGTCCCTCATCCCGATTTCATTTCGATATGAAATGTTCACTGTTCACATTTTCTTCTTGCACATTTCGATATAATGTGAAGTCCTCATATCGAAATGAATTCCCTTTCTGCACGGTTGAGAGTGGTCCGAGAGGCCCTACATTTCGATATGTAGGGCAGTGCATATCGAAATGATGCATGTTTAGCAGAGGGCAGAGGTGCATATATTTTGATATATGCTAAAGCATATATCGAAATAAGGTGTTCGGGCAGCTTTGTTGAGAAGAAATTTTAAGGGTATTTTTGTCCAATAGGGGTCCAAATATATATCCTTATGCTTCTAAATGAAACCCTAAGAGACCCATTTGTTCCCAACCCTCTCAAATCCGATTCTCTCTCTACCTCCCTCCATTCCATCTCTCTCACTTCTCTCCAGCTTTCAAAGGGCTTCTAGGCCTCTATTGAAGAAATACCAAGGAGAAAGGGTGTTCTCCACATCAAGGGCTTCCCAACAACCCACATTTCAAAGCAATCTATCGAATTCGAAATCCTTGGGTTTTTGGAAAGCTTCAAAGAGGTAGGACTTATCTATCTCTAGTAGGGTCTTGGATTGTGTACTCTATCTTCTCCCTCATTGATGTAAGTATTATGATCAATTTCGTATTTAGCATGGGTTTATAAAATATGCATGAGTGAAGAGTTTGAGTCATGAAATTGATGATGGATTCATACTCCCTAAGGGTATATATGCATGTGTCTACATTCAATATTGTAGTTGGGACATTTTATTGAAAACCCCAATTTGGTATAAAACCCTAACTTTCACAATTTAGGGCTTTTTGTTAAATTGATGTCCATTGGTCAAATTGGGTGGTGTAACATGAAATTGGGCATGTTTGGCATTGATTAAAGGTGTTAATCATATTGGTCATGTGTAATGGATTTCAATGCATGAATGGTCACTTGTCACATAGTCAATCATGAACTTTACGAGATTTGGAGGGTACTCCATGTAATGAATCATTGCCTTGGTTAGGGAATGAAATTTGAGAACGAACACTCTCACGATTTGAAAATAATGAAATTGACTTGACTTGGTGACCTTGGATCGGTGTGGTAACATGGATAAGGGAATGGATTTACTTGTATGCGGGAATGATCTTGGTTAGATGGATCTCGGGATGGTCGCTCCATCCACGACGTTGTGCACAATGGGGGTGACGTTAACTCTCCCAACGGCCTTTGAGAATGACGGAAGGGAATGGTTGGTGAGTCGGCCGGCTACTATACCAATCCCGCCCTATCAAAGTTACACCGCGGAAACATGATAATTTGGAAACTTTGGATAACATGGAAGGTCTTGGCCAGTCGCTTCCATCGTGAGTCCATTGTACTAGACCATGAATCAAATGAAAATATGAACTTATCATCAATCGGAAAAATAAATGACAATCTACTATTATTTTTATTTGGGCATTTGGCATGGTAGTCCATGGTTTATGATATTGGCATTTGGTCTCATGGAAAGTTATTGTGCTCATTGTGGAAATAGATTTGTATAATCGTGGTCACATGGTAGCAGTCGGATCATTGCCTTTGTTATGTCTCATACATATGCATGTGTTGCATTCTCGACATTCACACACTAGTCCACGCTAGTCTTGGACATGCTAGGTGATAGATATTTCCTACTTTGGCGTGATACGCCCTTATTTTTCTCCACAGGTTCTGACCCTTCTCTTGGAGGCCACGAGGCTTAGAATTTGGAAAGGATTTTGAAGAAGCCCCATCTTTATCTTTTATTTATTTCTTTAGGCTCCTTCGAGCTTGTAATAGATTAGATGGTTTGTAAAACTATAACTTGTAGTTCTCTCTCTCCCCCTCTTTTTATGGTTTGTACGCACTTTCATTTCTCTCTTAATCATGCTCGGATTATCATATTATGTGATTGGGTAATTATGGATATGTAGTTATCTTCTATAAACTTAATTTCAAAAAAATGGTTTGAAAATCCGGGGCGTGACATGCAGGGCGTGGTCAGATGACTCAGGGTAGTCTATTCTACCCCAACTTTTACTCCTCAGCCTTTAGTTCAGCAGCCAGAGGCATCAGTCGTTCGGGGTAATATTCTTATTTATAACTCTTGGGCATCAATTCTTATAGATTCTGGCGCATCACATTCTTTCTTGGCATTTTCTTTTGCATCTGCCCTGGGTTTAGAGTTGGAGACATTTTAGCTACCGTTGCTAGTGGAGTCTCCCGTTGGTAGCCATATTCCCTTAAATTATTTCTGTCGACAATGTGAGATGACCATTGCATATCGACATTTCTCCTTCGAACTTATCGTATTAGGGATGTCTGGATTTGATGTCATTCTGGACATGGACTGGCTTTAAGCTCATCATGCCAACATTGATTGTTATCGGCGTAGAGTTATCATCCAAGATCTTAAAGGAGACTTCTTTTATTTCATTGGGGATCATCAGGATCCTATCGAATCAGATTCTATGACCCTAAGGAACACATCTCTATTTGTTGCATGCTCGCCAGTTTGGCTTTAGATGATGATGTCTCCGATCAACAGGAGTTTCCATCAGTTGTTTGTGACTTCCCAGATGTCTTCCCAGGGGAGTTGCCAGGTCTACCTCCTAAAAGGGAAGTAGAGTTCTCGATTGATCTTATTCCAAGATCCTCTCCTATTTCTATTCCTCCATACTGGTTTTCTCCAACCAAACATAGGGAACTGAAGGTTCATATTGAAGAATTGTTTTCCTTGGGATTCATCTGTCCTAGTTCTTCTCCTTGGGGAGCGCCTTCTCTCTTTGCTAAGAAGAAAGATGGATCTCTCTGCCTCCGCATCGATTATCGGAAGCTAAACCATGTGACCATTAAGAACCGATATCTTATGCCCAGGATCGATGATCTATTCGACCAGTTGCGAGATTCTACATGCTTTTTGAAGATAGATTTGAGGTTGGGATAACATCAGTTGCATATTCGAGAGGAGGATATCCCCAAAACTGCTTTTCATACTCGTTATGGCCACTTCGAGTTTGTGGTTATGCCATTTGGGCCAACAAATGCTCCAACCACTTTCATGGATTTAATGAACTGCATCTTCTGACCTTTCCTTGATCAGTTCGTTGTAGTGTTTTTGGACGATATCTTGATCTATTCTGCTTCGGTGGAGGAGCATCAAAATCATCTTGCCATTGTTCTTAGATTATTGAGGGAACATCAGTTGTATGCCAAACTCTATAAGTGCGAGTTTTGGCTTTCGGAAGTAAAATTTTTGGGTAATGTGGTGTCCCAAGAAGTCATTTTTGTCGACCCGGTAAAGATTGAAGCTATTGTTTCTTGGCCTAGGCCATCCAATGTCGTAGAAGTCCGTAGTTTTCTTGGTCTTGCAGGTTATTATCGACGTTTTGTCCTTGATTTTTCACGTTTGACAGCTCCAATGACCTGTCTTACATGCAAGGACATCTGTTTTGTATGGGATGATACATGTGAGACCACATTTGAAGAGTTAAAAAGACAATTGACTTCATCTCCTATCCTCATAGTTCCTGAGCGAGGCATTGGCTACACCGTCTATTGTGATGCTTCCCATGATGGTTTGGGTTGCGTATTGATGCAATCGGGTAAATTCGTTGCATATCGGTCTCGTCAATTGAAAGTCCATGAGAAGAACTACCCAATGCTCAACTTAGAACTCACGGCAATGATCTTTGCTTTGAAGAGTTGGAGAAATTACTTGTATGGAGAGAAGATTAAAGTGTTCTCCGATCATAAAAGTCTTACTTTGAAATACACTATCATCTGGGCAAACCAATGTTGTGGCGGATGCCCTGAGTAGAAGGTCCTGTCGTTTGGCTAGTCTAGCCATTCATAATTGGAAGTGCATGGGAAGTTTGGGAGAATTTGTGCTTCATTCCAAAGAAATTGGAGAATCTGCCACCTTATGCAACTTAACCGTTTGTTCTTCCTTGGCACAGAAGGTGGTGGAATCTCAGGCTAGTAATGATGAGGTCGCTATCTATCATTCTAGATGTTTTGATGGGAAAGCACCACCAGGTTGGGTTGTTTATGAGGATATGGGTGTTCATTTCAAGGGTAGACTATTCGTGTCATCTATTTGCCGATCTAAAATTCCTCATGAATTTCATCATTCTCCATTTTTCATTCATCCCGGTGGGGACAAAATGTATCACGATTTGCGACGTGTGTTTTGGTGGCCTGGAATAAGGAAGGATATTGCTTGTTTTGTCATGAGATGTCTCGTGTGTCAGCAAGTGAAAGCTGAACATCAACATCCAACGAGTTTATTGCAACCACTACCGGTACCGGAATGGAAATGGGAACATGTTATGATGGATTTTGTGTCAGTTTACCAAGATCTCAGGATGGTGAGGATGTAATATGGGATGTTGTGGACTGCTTCATCAAGTCCGCTCACTTCTTGCCTATTTGGACTTCTCAATCTATCGATTCTTTGAGCCATCTCTACATCAAAGAGATTATTCGTTTGCATGGTAAACCTTCTTCTATCATCTCAGATCGCGATCCTCGATTTACTTATTGTTTTTGGAGGAGCTTGCAAAAGGCATTTGGTACCGAACTTCACTTTAGTACGGGTTTCCACTCTCAAACGTATGGACAATCCGAGCGCACTATCCAAGTTTTTGAGGATATGTTGCGAGCTTGTGTTTTAGATTATCTTGGTAGTTGGTGGGATCATCTTCCGTTGGTAGAATTTGCGTATAATAACAGCTACAATTCAAGTATTGGCATGGCACCCTTTGAGGCCTTGTATGGTCGGCCATGCAATTCTCTTTTTTGTTGGACTGAGGTTGGGGATTCTGCTGTTATGGGTCCAGAAGCAGTCCCACAAATCACAGAGCAAGTAAAGAAGATTCACCAATGATTGTTGACGGCCCAAAGTCGTCACAAGAGTTATGCAGATAATTGACGCTGTCCTTTGTCATTTGAAGTGGGTGACCATGTTTTTTTAAAAGCATCTTCTCGTCGTGGTACATCTCGTTTTGGGAAGAAAGGAAAGTTAGCTCCTCGCTTCATTGGTCTATTTGATGTTATTTAGAAATTTGGAGAAGTTGCATATTGTCTAGCCTTGCCATATACTCTTGCTGACATTCATGATGTTTTTCATATTTCCATGTTGCAAAAGTATGAACCCGATCCCTCTCATGTATTGGATTGGTCCACCCTAGCCTTGGAAGCCGATGTGTTATATGAGGAACAACCGATGCAAATTTTGGACACTCGGGAGAAGGTATTGCGGGGAAAGACCATTCCTTTGGTCAAGGTTCTTTGGAAGAACCAGAATTGGGAAGAGACAACGTGGGAACATCAAGATGATATGATAGAGAGATATCCCGAACTCTTTGCTTGAGGTAATCATCTATTCTTACGTTATTCCTTTTTACTTGGTAAATTTCGAGGACGAAAGTTTTTTAAGGAGGGTAATTTGTCACACTCCGATAAATTTAATTATTTTCCATATATTTTCTTTCATTTTCCCAATTCTCGTAATAGAATTTCTTTTAATTTAATCAAAAAATTTGGGAAAATAGGCCTTACCGGGACCCACATTTTAGGATTGAAAATATTTAGGAGGACCGGAAATGGATTGGGAGGCATTTATTGATGTTTGGTTGATTGCCATTTTATTTGGCAATCATAAGATCTTGTCCAAAGTCAAAAATATCATTTTGTATTCCTCCCTTTAAGCATACATATCGAAATGGGAAGATCTCCCATCCCCCTGTTCATTTCGATATACATGCTCCTGTGAGCAAAGTCAGGGTTGCATTTCTATAAAGGGACCATCCCCCTCTCCCTCTTATTTTGATATGCTTGTCCCTTCTGCTCCCCTTCCTTTGAAAGGCATTTTGATATATGCCATATGTATATCGAAATGCATTTGGGTGGAAAACCTCCTACTCGCATTTTAGTCATGAGTATTTCGATATACCCCTTGGGTATATCGAAATGCATCTGCCCCTATTCCCTTCCCCTTGTGCCTTATATTGAAATGAGGATAGCGCAATCAAGATGTGGTATTTCGATATACCACCCCAGGTATATCGAAATATAGAACCTCACTGCTTCCTCCCTTTTTTTGGACATTTCGATATACCCCTTGAGGTATATCGAAATACAACATGTTCTGCACATATTTTACACTATTGCATATCGATATACAGCTTGTGCATATCGATATGCATGTCAGTAGGGGCACTGTAGCGACCCGTATTTTTATAAAGTATTTTCCGGAATTTAAATTCGTATCGTAAATTAGATTCGATGTCTTGAATTATTTTACCTTAAAATCCTAATGTGATTTTAAGGTGGTTGACCCCAGATTATGGTAGAAAATTTAATTACGAATCCAACGAGACTTGAATCACCTCAATCGGAGGTCGGACGAAGAAATTACGGTCAAAACATTCTCGGTAGTCTTTTTTTTTTCAATTTTCTGAAAATTACCCTAAGGGACCGGTCTCCCGACAGCACGGGGACCGGTCTCCCTATAAGCAGAGACGTCCCTAGTGTAGAGGGACTGGTCTCCTTTACACCTTCGTGGACCGGTCCCCGCATGTATTTTCTGCAGAATTTCGTTTTCATTAAGGGTATTGCGGGAATTTCGCCCTAAGGGGTATATAAGCCTTAGGGAGCCCGATTTTTGGGTCATCCCTACCATTTGGACTAACCCTACTCTCTCTCTACCTCCCTCCCCTCCATTCTCTCCCTTCTCTCTAAAAATCAAGGCCCTTCCAACAAGATTTTGAAGAAAACACAAGCTTTAAAGTCGTTCTACACGTCAAGGGCTATCCGGTGAGCACCATAGTTCATCCACCCGCCACTTTTCAGATTTCTTTGGAGGAGCTTTTGAGGTAGGAAATATTTCTTATCTTGTATTCTCTTGATTATGCTCTCCCTCTACCCTTGTATGATTTTAATTTGGTCAATTTCACGTCTAGGAGTTCAATTTCGAAATTCACCTCGGGTTTGATTTTAATTCATGAAAATTGTTGAGGGCTTTTGTGTTCCTCATGTTTAATTGCATTCCTATGGGTTTAATTTTATGTGTGTGTGAATTGGGTGAAAACCCCCAATTTTTGGAAAACCCTAGATTGATCTAAATTTGGGCTTTTGGTGTAATAGTCATCACATGATAAAATTGAATGTGAAATCATGAAATTGGGCATAAAACATGTAGGATTGACATGTTGGATGTATTGATCATGTTGGAAAATTGGTTGTGCTGTTAATTCTT
>NMUG010007090.1:0-12242 GCA_002855965.1 Monotropa hypopitys
TCAAGAACTCCGGGGTTTGATGTATTACTATGGTGGAAGTCAAGCGCACCGAAGTACCCAACCTTGCAACTCATGGCTCAAGATTTGTTGGCTATCCCCGTATCCACAGTGGCTTCGGAGTCTGCATTTAGCTCAAGTGGTAGGTTGGTGAGTTCACATCGTAGTAGGCTTCATCCCGATACAATGGAAGCATTGATGTGTGCTCAAAGTTGGTTGTGGGCAGTAGAAATGAAAGGTAATCAACATATTATGTTCTCGTTTTGTGCTTTCACAAAAAAATTAGTACTTATGTTGTCTATTCATTTGAATTATCTTTGTTAGGTGAGGAAACTTTAAGATACGCCATTATATATAACGATTCTGACTCCGATGGTTCGTGCATGACTCGTGAGGTAATTGACATGTACTCTGCAGTTTTAATAGTTCTTCCATTGTGTACATGTCAAATTAATTAAATTCTTGTTTTTGGATTGTATTTGATAGGTATGAAAGTTGGCAAATGCTCGTAATGATGAAAATTGGTTGTTCCCTTCTATTTTCAACTGGATGTTTTTTTGGAAATCTATTAAAAGATGCTATCTCTTTGTATTTGTAATGTTTTTATGGAATTGCAAGGTGTGTTTTATTTGTATTTGTAATATTTTTATGGAACTTCAATGTGTGCTTTATTTGTATTTTTTTGGTTGGGTTAAATACTGTTTGAACATTGTTTGAGTTGAAACATAGGTTGTATCTGTTTGGCACTATGTTTTGAACTACAATGTGGGTTTGAAATGAACTCTATTTTCCAGCTCCATTTGGTTCAAAAAAAGATAGAACTGTTGATGTCCTTCGTAATGTTCACCAATGACAACAGAACAGGAGAATAATTATGACTTTCGGATCGAATCAGATCGGATCGGTTCCGGATCAGGTCGGATCGGGTATTAAGTGGGTTTCGGGTTTTTTGGGATTTTTTTATCGGATCGGTTAAAACTTAATCCTATCCGATACTCGGTGGGTACAGTTACCAAATTGAAAACCCGAATGAGTTTCGGATCGGGTTCGGGTATAGTTATATGCTTCGGGTACGGATCGGGTTTAGGAAAAAACCCGCTCCAAGTGCAACAGGTGTAATCATCATTAAAGGTGACATAATAACGGTGTTGAGACAAGGCAGTGACAGACGAAGGACCCCAGACGTCAGAATGAATAAGGTCAAAGGCACTAGGTGCACGGTGCATACGAGGGATATAAGTTGTGCGAGTATGTTTTGACAATTCACAAGTGACACATTTAAAATCCTTGCAAGCTTTTTTCAAAGATAGAAATAACTGACATAAATATTGAAAGTTTGCATGTCCTAAACGAGCATGCCATAAATATGAAGTTTGAGGAGAGAAAGTTGAGGAATTATAAACTGCTAAAACAGAAGCTTGCAGACTAGATGAGGACATTCTGGGACAAGGAGGATCGCCAAAGTAGTAGAGACCATCACGCTCATAACCCCTGCCAAAAATCTTCTTTGAGGTCAGGTCCTGCAAGAAACAACGATTGGATAAAAAGACAACGGCACAATTCAGGTTATTCACAAGTTGGCTCACAGAAAGAAGATTATAGGCAAAATTAGGGACATAATATACAGAGGGAAGAATGATGTCTGAAGATAAGCGGACATCGCCCTGACTATGGATGAGAATAGAGGACCCATCAGCAATTCAAACAGACTGATCAATGGAGGTAACTGGAGAAGTGAAAGTAGACAACTCACCAGTCATCTGATTATTAGGTCCAAAATCTAGAATCCAAGTGGGATATTTGACTTACCGTGAAGAGCGGTAGGAATACCTGTAACAAGAGCAGCCATGAGGCCAGAAGACGAGTAAGCTTCCTTTCCAGGCAATGAAATACGACGATGGCTGCCGATCATAGAGAGACAGACCAGATCTGGATGATAGACGTCAACTGAAGCAGATCTGGCAAGGTTTTCCGGCTGAAGACAGAGAAGTTTGGCGGTGGCTGGATCGGCGGCGACTGGACAAGGTTGTTGGATGCAAGACAAGGGCAGCCAGATGGTGGACGGGAGAGGCGGCTGACTGTGAGAGTAGCCGGAATACCACGACTGGAGAGGCGGAGATACAAGTTCGGTCGCCGGCATAAAACGGTGAGAGAGATCTGACGGATCGAGAGAGAGAACTCGTCGGCCGGTGAGTGGCAACGGTTGGAAATGGCGCCGACGATCGACGGTGAAGTGGAGATGTGAAGAAGGCCATGCAAGAAGGCTAGACTAGAGGTGCGGCTGCAGATCTGAATCTGGTTGCCGGAGAAGGCAGAGCAATCGGAGGAGGACGTCGGACTACTGTTGTGGTGGCGGATGCAAAAGCGGAGGCCACGCAAGGGCTGGTGGTAAGTCTGGATCTGTGTTGGGCCTGGATGTGCGGCGACCAGAGGATCGATCTGCGGCGACCAGAGGAGGCAAGAAGATCTGCGGCGACCAGAGGGGGGCTTGTCGCTGGAGAAGACGAGTGCAAGAGAAATCGCGACCAGACGAAGGCAAGAGGGTCTGGATGTGCGGCGACCAGACGAAGGCAAGAGGATCGACCAGAGAAGGATCGATCGGACCTGGAGAAATCGCGAGACAGATCGGGAGATGACTGGAGACAACCAGAGGTGGGCTAGCCGGAGACGGCTGGCGGTGAGGTAGCTGGAGATGGCTGGTGGCGAGGTTGCTGAAGATGGGAGAAGGCAGCGTGAAGTTGCTGCGATGGAAGAATGCAGCGTGAAGCTGCTGCGATGGAAGAAGGCGAAAAAAAATGATAACAGCTGCTAGGGTTATTTTGACTGACTCTGATACCAAATTGAAAGTAAAGAATTGTATATTTCATATCTCTTAACACTGTACAAGATGTGAATTTATACAAGAGGAGATTATACTCCTAAGATAATGTAATCAAGAGTAATTAACCAAAACTATACAAGGAAATAATATGGTCAAAGATAACAAAAAATAAGGACTTTACAATAGAAAAAAACTATCCTAATTAAGTCATAATATCTATTATTTCCAACAGTAATAATTTGACTTATGTACTAAACTGCATCCCTTGCATTTCCAAACTAAAAGCTTTTCACATAGCCCTGCTGTAGAGTTTAGTTCCATCAGCTACCGCCACTGGCAGGTCTATAGTTTGTTCAATTTTGTCCTTAGAGAATTGATTATCCCTGGCTCATTGAAGTTATGAGTGCTTCCAGAATCTATCAATATAGTGATGCTTCTACCATTGAGATCTCCCTTTACCCTCATTGTTCTAAATGAGTTGCTGCCAACCAAAGCATGCACGGATATTTACACATCTTCTAACCCAGATTCCTCCAAATCTTGTGAGTCCACATCACCCTCTTCCTCCTCCTCATCCCCTATGAGTAAAAACAATGGTCTCTTCTGACATCTGTGGCCCCTAGTGTACTTCTCATCACAATTAAAACAAATGCCTTTTTCTTTCCTAACTTCCATCTCCTTTTGAGTAAGCTTCTTAATGGGAAATTGGTGAATAGGATTGTGTGTAGGAAGTACAGAATTGGAATTGTTGACAGATGTAACAAGAGTTTTAGGTTTAGTTCTTACTCTAGAATTGGGAATGGTTCTTGGCATGGCCAAATTGGATGTTGCTCCCCAACTGTTTGTTGTTTTGCCCACTGCCATTGCCCTTCTGTTCATGGCCTCAATACTTTCTTCTTGCAATCTTGCTAGTCCTATGGCTTGAGTAATGTTGGTGGGACGAAACATCTGAACTCCAGCTTTTATGTCTTCCCTTAATCCACTAAGAAAGCAACTGAAAAAAAATCTTGAGTTAAACCTTGGGTTCTATTAGCTAGTTCTTCAAATCTTGCGTGGTAAATCTTGACTATGGAAGTTTGAGTAAGCTTGGTCAATTCTCCAATAGCATCCTCGAAAACGTTTGGACCAAAGTGCGTTGTTAAACCCGTTACAAACTCCTTCCAATCCACGGGCATTTGTGCCTTCTTGAACCACTGGTGCCATTGGATGGTCTTCTCGTCGAGTTTCACTTTTTGTGAATCTTCAATCTGGTTGAACTCGAAGAAATGTTCACATTGGTAAATCCACCCCGAGGGGTCTTCCCCCTGAAATTTGGGAAAATCTATTTTGGCATACCTCGTGTGAATTGAATTGGAGGATTGCAACCCACCCCCATGCGAATTTGAGTGTTGATCCCCTTCTTCCACCCCATGGTTCAAAGTTCTTGCAGCAATTTGATCGTATTCCATACTCATCGCAATGAATAATTCCTTGAGCTCTTTGAGTGAATTTTCAGTACTTACTTTGAACTGGTCAGTGCTTTCCTTCAATTGTTTGATGGCATCTTCGTTACGCCTCTGCTCTTGTGATCGTTTGTCCATGATCGTTAATCAACTCGTCCAAGGATTGAAAGCTCTGATACCAATGATGCAACTGTTGGAATTGTGTGTGATTTCGCAAGAAAATTCAGAAAAGGAAGAATTGAGAATTGAAGAATGGAAATACAGAGAAATGAAGTAACAATGGGAGCTCTCGTCCCAATAGGAGGAAACTCCCGTTCCTAATGTTATTCTTTACAATTCAATTCGATACCTCCCTCCTTCTCAACTTGCACTACTTATTCCTTCCCTTCTCAACAATTGTAACTACTTTTCCCCCTCATTATTCAAGAATACAACCAACAATTCCTATCTGACTAATAACAACATTGAAACTCAAACAGAAATAACAGAAATAATTGCCTCTGCACTGGCCTTTGGTGACGTTGCAAAAGAGAGAATTAATTGGGTGTATCATAATTGCTGTTCTTTAATTTTGTGAGCATTTATATAGATTGATCTAATTTGGCAGAGAAATCTATTGAAGTTGCGCACTCAGCAGCTAACAGATGGACAGGTTTAACTTCCTCCTACTTTGATGGGTTCCATCCTTTTTTTTTCTGGGGCAAAATGAATAACCACCTCATCGATATCTTATTGTTTTTCGCACTCTTATATGCAAAAACTCAGACAACATTTTTACTCTGCGACAATGGTGTTCAAACAGTTTTCCTCAGGCCAAAGAACAGCTCGAACACATGTACAACGAGGTAATTCCTCATTTATTTAATCTACATGCAAATATTCTTAGAACTGTGAGCTCAATTAATTTTATAATTTCCCTGGTCCTTCATTGGTCACCAAAACTTCTCTATTCCACTGGCACATATGAATCCAGCCATAGCTACATCTGTATGATTGTCTCATTGCATATGATATGATAACTAGTATTGTAGACCAATATAAAAAGAAAAGGACAAATAAATGGATCTTATTCAAATTACCCACAACCTATTATTACTAAAGAAAATCTTTTTTGTGGATAGCTCTAATATGTGTTTCTAGTTTATTCATTAATCTGATGTACATGCCATTGTTATATCGACTAGTCACTTTGACTCCAAATTAATCTTCCTCTTAAAATACACTTCTTTTAATATCTTACTGCAGGTGGGAATAACAGATGATTTTGATTATTTGGAATTACCAGCAATAGTCCCCCAGGGGGCAGTTGGTGATCAGATGCTGGAAAGCAATCCTTAGGTATCGCAGTTTTTCTCCACATTTCTTGATCTTTAAGCAAATTTACTAAGTGGTGTTTACTAAAATATGAACAGCCAATTGATATTCATCAATGGGTGTCTTGGAAACAGAAAAGACAAGTGCAAGCATAACCTTTGTTAATAATGCACAAAGTTGCACAAAGTGATTTGTACTCATACTCAAAAAACCTTGAGGTTATTAGACTGAATATTTATCACTCAACCACCCGTGGTCCCCTTACCTTGTATTGGAAGAATGATAAAAATATCGTAATTACCGTGTTCTAGTTGAGTCGCGGACTAGGTTGCTATTTTTAAGACGTTTTGTAGTTTTACCCTCTCTGTGCAAGTAATATTCAGTCACGTTGTCCCCAGGATAAAATAGCCTAGAATACAGTCTCTGACTCGATCATTTATGCACTGCAAATGATTGAAATCCAATATACTTTCTTTTCCTTGCTCAGAATTCTAATGCTACTGTACAGAATGTAGTGTCTCTGTAATCTGTTTCGAACAATGTTTGTAATCTGTGAATGCATGTTCTTAATTCGTAAACACTTGTTATATAGATAATAACACACTATTTCACTAAGAGGCACCTAATTGCAACCGTTGCAATTGTTTTAAAAAAGGTTGAAAATGTTTTAAGCTGAAGTACCGAGTGTTGGAAAAGTATTGAGTTTTAACCAATAATTTACTATTGAGAAAATATGAGTAAATGTATATTTGATATTTTTTCTTCTCGCTAGGAGAAACAATATATAGACTCGTTACAAGATATTTTAGGAAATGAGAAAATAATGCTACCTACCTAATTAGGCTAATTGATATTCTCTCTAATTTACAATCTTCCTAATTTATTTCTTTCCTTTCCAACACTCTCCCTCAAACTACAGTGCATACATCGTATACTTCAAACTTGCAACAACTAGAGTCAATGGAAGCCTTGGGAATAGCCTTCGTGAAAACACCAGCAAGTTGAAAAACTGAAGGAACAAAATGTGTGCTGATCTCTTTAGACTCCATTTTTGAACGAATGACATGACAATCAATTTCAATGTGTTTGGTCTTCTCATGAAACACTAGATTATTAACAATGTGAATAGCCGCCTAATTGTTACAATATAAGGGATTGAGATTATGAACTGGAATTTCAAACTCATGTAGAAGTGTACACAACCAACTCAACTCACAAGTGATAGGAGTCATTGTCTACACTCTGCTTCAGCACTAGACTGTGCTACAACTGACTGTTTCTTACCTTTTCATGTCACAAGATTGTTATCTATGAAGTTGCAATAACCAATGGTAGAACAACGATCAGAATGAGATTCAGCTCAGTCAGCATCTGTATATCCTTCGATACGGAGATGTACAAATGCTTTGTAGAGAAGTCCACGTCTATGAGCATTTTTAAGATACTTCAATATACGAACAACCTCTATATGAGAATCTCGAGGACAAGTCATAAATTGACTGACAATACTGACTGCATAGGAGATATCGGATCGAGTGATAGTTAGATAAATAAGTTTACCCATAAGTCTCCGATACAACTCAAGATCGTCAACCACCTCACCATCGTTAGGCATGAGTTTATGGTTAGTCTCCATAGAAGTAGCTACATGTTTAGAACCAAGATTACATGAAGTTTTTAAGGGATCGAGAGTGTATTTCTATTGTAATAAACTGATGCTTGCTTTAGAACGAGCAACTTCAATGCCAAGAAAATATCGAAGTTTGCCTAGATCCTTGGTGAGAAAACTAGAACAAAGGTGACGAATCAGTATCTTAATTCCATCATTGTCACTCCCTGTAATGATAATATCATCCACACAGATTATGAGAATTACAATACCACTAGTGGTCCTTTTAACGAAGACAGAGTGATCAACTTGATTTTGTGTCATACTATGAGATACGACGATGCTATTGAATTTGTTGAACCAAGCTCGGGGAGATTGTTTGAGGCCATAGATAGATTTGCGAAGATTACACACAAACTCTCCCATAGACTCAAATCCGGGTGGTTGAGCCATATAGTCTGTCTCAAAAAGATCTCTATGAAGGAAAATATTCTTGCAAAAAATCACGAAAAGATAGAGATAAACGATCATAGGACACAAATTGTGAGATATGATGGGAAGTGCAGTAATGAATACCTTTGCGATAAGCCATAGGAAGAGTGAGAGTTGGATCTGGAGACTTTGGCGGTGATGGTGTGGGCACAGAAGCTGTATCTGTAGGTGCAACAAGAGGAGCATTAGTTGAAGAACGTCGGACATACACCTTTGTAATAGGTGGTTAAGCAGTAGTCTCAGGAAGACCATGGTCAGTTGGTAATGGAACAATCTCATGAAGGCAAGAGGGTGCCAATAAGGGTGGTGTCAACTGAAAACCCTCAAGGAATAATACAAGATATTTTTTTAAAAAAAGTTACGTCGGCACTTACAAAATGCTTTCGTAATCAGGGACTATAACACTTGTATCCTTTCTAGGTCAACGAGTAACCGGGAGAAATGTATTTGTAAGAATGCGGATCTAGTTTATCATGACCTGGAGAGAGATTATGAACAAAGGATATACAACCAAAAAGTTTTGGGGGAAGTAATAAAGATCCTTGTCAGGAAACATGACCTGATAAAAAATAATATCATGCAAAACTCGAGAAGGGGTGCAATTTATTAGATAATTTGCGGTAAGAATAGCATATCCCCACAAGTGTTTTGGAATGTTCATGTGAAGCATAAGGGCACGAGTTACGGCTAAAATTCGACCATTCTTCTGTTCTGCAACTGTATTTTGTTGAGAGGTAGTGACACACACAGTTTGATGAACAATACCATGAGTTTCATTAAACTATCGAAATGGTCGAGAAAAATATTCTTGTGCATTGTCAGTTCATAAAATACGTAATTTAGCATTAAAATGATTGATAATCTTAGCATGAAAAACCGAAAAATCATGAAATAGTTGAGACCTGTCTTTGAGAAGATACACCCAGGTTAAACAAGAAAAATCATCAATAATTGTGACAAAATAGCGAGCACCACACAAACTTGTAGTGTGCGAAGGTCCCTAAATATCAAAATGAACTAAAATAAAAGGTGTGACACATGGTGGCTCATTTCATAAAGAAAAGAAACTCTATGATGTTTTGTCACGACCCGTCCCGGAAAACTAATAAATAATAGAACCCGACTACGAATTGTGACACAACAACTCTAACTAGTGATGAAAACCAATATAACATTTCCCACAAACTATAAATCTCATTCACTTCTAACTAAATACGCAGCGGAATTAAAATACTAAGAGTTAAAACTTCAAACCACAAGTACCAAGGGTGACAACTAATGACCCAGAACAAGGTCCCAACATAAAAGAGTAGTCTACTAAAAGAAATAAAAATTTGAACATCATAAAGAGTCTCACACCCTCACTCTACTACAGAAAAGAGGCAAAAGTACTAGAAATTGGAAAAATATAGCTCCAGCTGAAAGATAATCCTGTCGGCTTGGTAATGAACCCCGCTAAGCAGCTCATGACTACATGCTACAATAAAAGAACAGATGAAAAAAAACAAGCATCGTTCTTTGAACACGCACATTTAGTTCAACTTCTTTACGTGTCCACAATTGTCAGTCTTACAATGAATGATCATCTTTAATCAACTTTTAATTCCATTTTATACGATACTGGTGTTGGGGATCTGGGAGCCACAAACACACTCAGAGTCATGAGATATACATGGTTAGGCCTAAAACACCAAATCCACAGATATAAAACAATATTTTACTAATACCGAAAATATAGTGGAGTTTTACAATTAACACAAAAACTCAACTCTCACTCGCTCACATTCTCTGCTCTATCTCACTCTCTCCGTGCCACACCACACCACTATCTATACATCAACATATAAGAGAGGTGGATGAGACAATCTGATTCACTTTTTCAATCTATTAGATGAGCTTATATTAAAGTGGGGCCATATCAACCTAATCTTACAGAGTTTCCACGATCTTTGTCAGGAAAGTAACATCGTCAATTTCAATTCTCTTGGTTCAAACAATTTCCTTCGTTAGAGTATTGTCCTAAAAAAGATGCAGCATTTTGTTTTCCATGCTTTATTTTTGAAAAGAAGATAGTAAATGGTTCCACATTAAATGGTGAATGGTTTAGAAGCTGAAATAGGGCTAATGAAGCCTTTTTGATGCACGTTGGAGGCCCAAATTCACCACATTCCAATGCTGTAAAATCTTATGATGATTTAATGAATGTTGGCCGACATATCGACAAAGTAATGAATGCAGTAAGTGCAGAAGAAGTTCAAAAAATAGGTTGCGGCTTATGGCAACGAGCGAGAGTATTCGATGGCTTACTTTGCAATCATGTACTCTTAGAGGTCATGATGAAAAGGTTGATTCAAAAAACCCTGGTAATTTTATTGAATTGATAAAGTTTGTAGGAATGTTCATTAAGGAGATTGATAATGTTGTCTTAGAAAATGCTCCAGCAATTGCAAAGTATACCTCACCACAGATTCAAAAAGAGATTTTTCATATTCTCGCTAACAGAGTGAGAAGTAAGATTCATGAGTAAGTTGGGGATGCTAAATATTGTATTCTGGTTGATGAAGCAAAGGATGCATCTAATAAAGAGTAGATGGCAATTGTTTTAAGATTTGTTGATGTCAAAGGATTTTTACGGGAGCATTTTTTTTCATATTGTGCATGTTACAGACACCACTGCATTGACTATTAAGAAAGAGATATTTGATGTCCTTTCCCGTTACAATCTGGATATTTACAGTATACGAGGTCAAGGGTATAATGGTGCTAGCAACATGCGCGGTGCATGGAATGAATTATAAGCCTTGTTTCTTAGAGATTGCCCATATGCATATTATATACATTGTTTTGCCCACCGACTACAACTCGCATTAGTTGCAGCTGCTGAAACAGAGAGCTCAATTTGGTTGTTTTTTTCAAAGTTGAATTCTATTGTCAATCTTGTTGGTATTTCTCCCAAATGGCATAATGAGTTACAATCTGCCCAAGCTATTAATATTGCATATGAGTTAGAAATTGGTGAATGTGAGATAGGTAGAGGGGCTAATCAGATTGGTATTGTGCATCGACCTGGAACAACTCGTTGGATTTCTTACTTTGATTTTATTTGCGGCTTAGTTGATATGTTTGGTGCAACTATTAAGGTTCTTGAAATGATGTTTAAGGGGCCACATTCCTCTAACGCTATACGTGAGCAAGCTAGTGGTGCTTTAATTGCGATGAAATCGTTTGAATTCTTATTTATTTTGCATTTGGTGCAAAAAATTATGGGAATCATTGATATGTTTTATCACACCTTGCAATACCGATCTCTAGACATCTTAAATGTCATGGGCTTAGTATCAACTACAAAAGAATTCCTTCAAAACTTGCGAGAAGATGGTTTTGACCCTCTTTTGATGTACGTGAAATCAATGTGCTCGCGATATGACATTGATATACCCTAGATGAGTGTTTGTCACAAAATAGCTACGAGTCGTACTTGTCAGCAGAAGGACACCATAATAGTTGTGCATCAATATCAAGTTGATATATTCAATGCCGCAATAAATTTTCAATTGGTAGAGTTGAATAACAGATTCAACGAATGGTAGTGGAACTACTTATTCTTAGTTCGGCTTTAGAACCTAAGAGTGAGTTTAAATCATTTGACATTGATAAGATTTACACTCTTGACGATAAATTTTATCCTGATGATTTCACTAAGCAAGAAAGAGATTATCTAAGATTGAAGTTACAACATTACAAACTTGATGCATCTCATCACCAAAAAATTAAGGGTATGTCTACCATTTCTGAAGTGTGCCAGGGGTTAGTTGAGACAAAAAAACTAGAAAACTATCATTTGATCGAAAGGTTGATTTGTTTTGTGTTAACTCTTTCTGTTACCACGACAACTACTGAAAGAGCATTTTCAACTATTAAGAATCTGAAAACTGATCTTCGTAACAAAATATCAGACGATTTTCTTGCGGATTCTATAATTATTTTCATTGAAAGAGAACTTGTTGAACATATCGATTCAGATTCGATAATTGATGGATTTTATTCTGTAAAAAATCAAAAAGTACATCTTCAATAGCGTTGCCTTAGCTCAGCATTTTATTCTATTGATTTGTCTTGTGATAACTATGCTATTTTGTGTATTTTTTATCTTATGCACTTGGCTCTTTTCAATCTGTTTGACTGTTCTGAGGGATGTTTTAGAGTTCATTTTCTGATGCTTTTGGTGTTGTTTTGTGGGATGTTTTTAGAGCAATTTTGGGACAGATTTCTCACTGATTTTAGGGTGTTTTGGCTCAGCTATTTTGAGGATGTTTCTGAGACAGATTTCTGGACAAATGTCTGTGAGAATTTGGATTTTTTTAGCCCAAGTAGAGCAGAGTTCTGGCTCCGCAATTGAGCGCTAGTCTCCTATTCCTTTTGGTGTTTTTTAGTTTTTTAATCTTTTTATTGTGTAAAAAAATTGCACTATATGGCCCATTTTCCTTTGGAAAGATAAATTCATAAAGAATGGGATACACAATCATTCATGGCATGTGGGAAATTTGTAAAAATCGTCATTCATAGG
>NMUG010007091.1:0-12243 GCA_002855965.1 Monotropa hypopitys
GTTGAGGATAAACGTCAATTCGTTCAGATTTCCCTACAGCGGTCAGCCGGTCTCAGAAATCAGCAGACGTATTTTGCACGGACCTCATCATCAAAGTCTGACATTCCCTATGGAACAGATTTTCTAGAAGTTGAGCAGCCCAAGAGGTGCACCAACCGCTTCTCATTTTAGTCAGAATACCAGAGCCGTATTTTAGGGTTTTTCCGGGAAATGTCTGAAACAGTCCCGAGATATTTGCTATATTCACGATCCAACACAGCGATCACGAATATCAAATTTAAAATGTCAAAGTTGGAGTTCTCCGAGGGGCCGGCCAAGCATAAAGAGGGCTTCGGACCAAGATCAGAACTCCGGGATACTTTTTCAATTTTAAATGTATTTTATTTTATTTTTAATTAATTTTCCCGAATAGATAAGCTCAAAATACCTTTAGGAAGCTACCTAAAATATCCAGCCAACACGTGGCACGCGAGCCACGCGTTTGGCAGATATTTCGACTATGTCATAACTATAGTTGCGACATATATCAATATATATACAAAACCTCCAAAACCAAAATCCGGACCTCAGAAATCGATTCCAATCCCATTTCAAGTTCAGACACCAAAGCCTCCGGCCATTTTCTCTCAAAAATCTTCCGAAAACTACCCAAACACCGAGCAAAAATCCAAAAAACCTAAATTCAACCAAGAACAAGCCTCGTTCTTGAAGTAATTCGAGCATATCTTTATTCCGGTAAATTAATTTGCCTTTTACTCTCGAAAGACTCTTGATAGTCTTATAAATCATAGTTCGGTATCAGTCACTCGGTCGCGTCCGATACTATACCCTACTATGTTTTAAAGAAGCTATCTACAGAAGTCGTCTCCCCGATTTGTACAGATACAATTAATCGATTTGCCGAGATTTTTTATACTCGTCTTTTTACACTTTCAAACACATATCTGCTAAAGAATTCGTTATTTTATGTCTTTCTCCTCGTTCGAATTCGGCACATACTTGGCTACGCCGGCTCCACTGTCGCATACGAGAAGAATATAAAAACATCTTCATCCTAAAATATCTGCCGTCTAGCTCGGAATATATCTAGCTGGGTTATATACGATATCTTATCAATTATTGCTGTCTAGCTCGGAATATATCCAGCTCGGTTTATATATACGATATCTTATCTATTATATATGTACTGCCGTCTAGCTCGGAATATATCCAGCTCGGTTTATATATATATATATATCTTATACCCCTGTCCATATATACATTACAGCATACATATTCTATCTCTCTTCAGCGATCAACTTTCGCTTTCCCCAAAACACTTTCAAACAAAATAAAAATCCGGCATTCGATGTCTGAAGTGAAAGTTTGCAGTAGCTGTCAGAATCGGATCGAAGGAATACCTTGTCACTCGGATCATTTCCGGAGCACTTGATATCCCGGGAGGATTTTTTCACACTTAAAGAAATAAATCCCCTCCCCTATTTTCTAAAACCCAGTCGAAGCTCTGTCCGATTGGTAAAAATAAAATTCTCTTTCCAAAGCCCGATTAAAATATATTCCGGCAATTTTTATAGAAAATATTTTTTCGGTCGAAGTTCTATCCGACTGAAAAATACAAAAACACTTTAAAAGCAAAAACCATATTCCTCGATTCGATGTCTGAAGTGAAAGCTTGCAGTAGCTGTTAGAATCGGATCACTGGAATGCATTGTGACTCGGGTCATGCCGATTCACTCGATATTCTTTGGAATTTTCTAAACCAAAAATATCTTACTTTTTCAGAAAAACGGTCGAAGTTCTGTCCGACCTATTTCAAAACATTCCTATCAGAAATACAGTCGAATCTCTGTCCGACTAAAAACCGTTTTCTCAAACGCGGTCAGAATTCTGTCCGATCGTAGAAAAATACTTTTCAAGGATTTATCCGAAGTTCTGTCCGTCTAAAATCCAAAAACAGTTTTCAAACACGGTCGAAATTCTGTTCGACCGCAGAAAGTCATTTCTAGCCGAAGTTTCGTCCGGCTCAAAACTCTACTTTCAAAATACACCGAAGTTCCGTCCGGTTCAAAATTTGGCTTTCAAAAATACGTCGAAGTCCTGTCCAACTATTTTAAATTATTTTCCAAATGGGGTCGAAATTCTGTTCGGTCGCAGAAAACCATTTTTCGCCGAAGCTCTGTCCGGCTCAAAAATAAACCTTTTTATCTAAACCGAGCTAAAAATCGCTCGTAAATCATTCTAAATTCTAACCAGGCCGAAATCTACCCGTCAACAACTATTTCCAGGAGTCTTTCCATTTCATACATAAAATCAGTAATAATTCTACATTTCTTTTAGCCAAGAAAACAATTGATTTCGATTCAAAAAGAGATTTACTTTCGAAGAAGGAGTACCGAAAGGGCGAGTGGGGTGCCTAACACCTTCCCCATTCGTAATTAAATCCCCGAACTCGAATTTCTGGTTTTGCATATACCTTTCCAAAATAAAAAGACATTTTTCTTAAACAAAATGACATCTTTTTACGACAAAAATTCCGGTGACTTGGTACACCACAGCTCAATACCAAATGGCGACTCCGAAAATTTGAAACCGGCATACTCAGACTGCCCTCTGTTTTCAAACAAACCCTCATATTTTTAAATCAAACCCATCAGTGTAAATTCTTCCGTCCCGGAAAACGACTCACAACAGACGGGGGACGGGGGAAGGACGGAAAAATTTCCCGGCGCGACAGCTGGTGACTCCGCTCGGGACTTCGAGGATTTCGGCTTGCGAAACCTTTTTCAAAAATAAATCTTTTCGAGAATTTTTAAATCAATTAATTCTTGTCTTATTGTTATTACTGATTTACATCGTGTTTATTTCTTTTCAAGAAAGATTACAGGGCGCGTTGCTAAAATAAACAGGTTCTGCATTGATAAAAATTGATGCGCTGAAACTATTTCTTTTTCTGCTTATATCTTACTTGATATAACTGCAAAAAGGATTTTCCCTCATTTTTCAAAAAAAAAATTACATTGCATATGTACGTTTTACATACATTATTTGCATCATTACCTGTTTTGGGTAGAGGTCATGACTGCCCAAAATGGAAGCTATCCCAATCAACCTATCAGGGGGTCCGACAGTAAGCTGACGCGACCCTAAAAAGTCTGTAGCAAGAAATGAGGCACCCCAACCAAATCACCGACACTGTGATGGTTTCCCTAACGGGGTTGGAGGTCTGAAGATTTGGGAGCCATTGAACCTTATCAGCCAAACATAGCTTCATATTGCATATAGTAAGCCAGTAATAGAGTCAAGCCAAAACCCTATTTACTATTCTAGGGCAAACATTTACATTTCGAGGGAAATTCTTATATTCATACCTGCTAAAACACCCAATGTTTTTAAGATGCATTAGAGTCTTTAGGGATGTTGGTCGAAATAGACTATGGACTTGTCATTTTTCAAACAAAATCCCCAAGTAAATTTGCAAATCCGAGAATACCCTCCAGACTCCATGTCTGAGGCACATCTCGAATTTTAAATTTATAAGGAAGTCCATACGTCTCCAACTATCCTGAAGGCCTTCTTCTTTAAATGCATATATCTGCTAGATATTATGAACCGTCGGCGTCCCTAGGGGTATCGGTCAAAAGTAGATTACGGACTTGTCATTTCGAAAATCCCCCGAGAATTTTCAAAACCCAAGACTATCCTCTAGACTTCATGTCCGAGGTACGTCTTGAGTTTTAAAATCTCAAAGGAAGTCCGTTTATCTCTCGGTACCCTCAGAGACATTTTTCTTATATGTTGATCCGAGCGTAGTGTTGCCATATAGGTACAGACACGACCCGTTCAGATACGTCATATAAAGGAACCATCCGATCTTCTGCCCAAACGATGGCTAGAAGACAATACTATCCACAGTGCGGTAGCGAACTGGAGTCTGCCTTCTGGGGTGATTTCGAAGCACTCCAAAGGGAGAACCAGGAGCTCCAGATTACTAATCGAGCCCTTCTCAGTCAACTTATTCAAACGCAAGTCCCTCCGTCGCAATCATTTGCCGAAAACAAGGATGCTTACTCCCCGTCATTTTCAAACCCGTCCCAAATCCACGATGGGTCATTCCATGCACGTTCACCATACCAAAAACCCGGAAACCCGGGTCAATATGGATCTCCTTCCTACCACCAGATGCAAAGTCAGCATCCCAGGCCACGCAAGATCTCTCTACCGGGTGCAGCAAAAAGCCCTCAGCAAAGCCGGAGCTTCACTCCATTGGCAATCCCAATGACAGAAGTGTTGTCCTTCCTGAGCTCCATGGGGCATCTAGACCTCATTCCTTCACGCCCTCTACCAAATCCTCTCCCAGAGCATTTTCGGACGGATTTACGATGCGCTTTTCATTCCAACCAAATGGGCCATACCGTCGAAAATTGCCGGACGCTCAAACATAAGGTGCAATATCTTATCGACACCGGGATCATAGACTCGGTAGAAGCAAACGCACTCTCGGACACCCAACGGTAACTCCGAGTCTCGAAGACTTCCCGTTCATGGCCACGCCCAAGGAATAACAGGGAGATCTTGAGGAGGATTTGCTTGAATGACCAGCATTTTCCGAAGCAACGTCATCCATCCTTTGCATACTGTTTATTTTTTGTTTCGTTTTCTGTTACGGAATGTAGATAAGCTGTACATGTGTACGATATATGTTCTTTTATCTTGTTACGTCTAATATCAAGAAAAGTTTCATATATTTTGTTCATTTATATTCTCTGATAAGACATCACGCAAATAAACAAACTTCGAAGAAAAAAATTAACGTTCATCCTTTCACATTGGAAGCGGTCAAACAAATTTCAAACACTTCGAGAGTAAGAATTCAAAGACGAGTTGGATTAGGATCTGATCAGATGCCAATGAAAAGTGCGCAGGCAGAAACAAAGAAAACAGAAGGCCTCATGCCTAAAGAAATCCATATAATTTACACCTCTGAGTCTTCAGAACAACTATCGGACATCTATTGGGGCAATACAGTATTCCCCAATCCATGGTTACAAAGAAATATGAATCCCGTCACTTCAAAGTCGGAGAAAGAACAGACGAGAAAAGACTAGCAGCAGTCTTTTATTCTCAGTGCTATCAACGGAGAATCTCCAAAAGTTTCAACAAACATGTACGGCCGACTTGGTCTTGAAGCGAATTCTCCCTGTACAAGAAGAAGTCAAAGGGAAATCCTCTCCCAATTATCAAGAACTCTCTATCGTGTCCAAAGCACCGTCAGGCGGAGCCGTCATCCTAGCAGATATGGATGGACCTGAGTTCTCTCTTCCTCTTAACTCTACTATGTCTAATTAGTAGAATCTGCTTCCGAATACACTGATTAAACGCTGACTTCAGTTAAAGCATCATCTTCTTGATTATTGATCCGGTGAAATTTGAGTGTAGTAGCATTTCCACTCTCTCTTTCGAGGCTCCAATGCAAATTTCCTTTTCTCCTCTCATCTAACAAGAGCGATTCAAAAGAAAAATATTATCATCATGTTTATACGATGATCAAAAAATCACCACCCCTTTACACAAACGAAAAGGGGGATTCTACAAAAGATCTCCACCTATATCTATCTGAACTCTTCAGCCTCTCCTCATAATAGAAATGCTCATGCTCACTCAAAATCATCGGATCTTAGTCAAGAAGTTTATGCCTTGTCGAAGCCAGAGTCCGAATTATTTTAAAAAAATCTTCATCATTATCCGGCATAGTTAAAACCTAAGAAGGAAAACTATGGAAAGATCGGAAAACCCCACATGGTTAAAACCCGAGAGGAAATCATGGCAAAATAAAGGGGACATAAATCCGGTACAGTCAAAACCCGAGAGGGGACTACAGCAAAAATGGATCAATCCAGTACGGTCAAAACCCGAGAGGGGATCATAGCAAAATCGGAACAAAAATAAAAGTCATCCAGCGTAACTATCAATCCCAAGGGGGAGTTACGACAAAAATAGATAAAGAAGAAGCCAACGAAACGAACACATACAGATCCACTCTCTGGAGTCAGCTCAAACCACAGAACATGCCAGAACAACGATGAAGTCAAGACCGAAGCCGGCACAACAATCGGCTTTCCAAGGGAACAGCTTCTGTGAGGATTTAGTTTGATTCGTCCTAGCGGTCCGTCGCTTCTTGTGTTAAAAATTACCAAATCGCTTTCAAAGAAAGGATGAACTAAAGTTTTCACTTTCGATCTAATCGATTGGGCCTTATTCACAAAACTTATTCAGGTTGATCAATTTAAATTGAGTATCAATCTCCCTTATCAGAGAAGCATACGTGTCTGAGAATATATTTGCTTATTTGATAAAGATTGCAGATGACAGAAATATATTCATACATCAGAAGTAGTACATTGACGTTCTATACAGAAATAGAAACATAGAATATCAATATACTAACTACTGCAGGTCTCTCCGTGCGAACGCATCCAGTAAGCCCAGCAAAGCCTGGCACATCTCTCTATATTGGGTGGTATTAATAGTACCAGTCACAGTACCCGATCTGTCCACCTCTAACAAACAACTGAGCATCCGTACCAATGTATGCAGCTGAGCCATGTTTGGATAGCCGCCCAGGAACAAATACTTCATAGAGGCGAAACTAGATCGTAAGCCCTCTACATCATGGAAGTGAAATCCCCTCTCCATGGCCAGACACCGACGAGCTGCACGCAACCTAACGTGCGACCTCCGGACTTCATCAAGTGATCTACGATACGATCCCGTCAGGGTGTCAAAGTCCTCCTGCATTCGATCCCTGTCATCGTCGAGATCACAAATACAGTCATACGACTCATCAACTAGCTGATCGAGATCCGCCAACTCGCGCAACAGTCTGCCGATCTCCTCTAGTTGAGTCTCATGTCGATGGGTAGCCCGTTGCAATGAATCTTCCAAACCAGCTACTGTGCTGGTCGAACTGGCTGAAGCTCTCGCATCTTTGAGGTCTCATTGTAAGCTACCCGCAGCAACCTCCATACTCGATAACTGTAGGGACAAGTGATCGACATCTCTCTGTAGAGAATCTCGCTCCCCAATAACAGACGAAACTCGCCGAATGGCCCTGTCTCTCTCACCAGTCATCTGTGAATGCCGAGGATGTGAATCCATCATCTACGTCGTATAGTTCGAAGTCTGTGATGCCAAGTGTGAGGACCACTGCGGTACCAGAAACTGATCCAAATGTGCCGGGAAAGTGGCTACCATGCCAGTCTGACTATCAATCTATGATGCGATCCAGTCCAAATACGTCTCCAAAATACAAGGAGTATCACTAGTCCAGGAAAACGAAATCGTAACCCTCCGATCCCATAAAGCAGAAGCCTCTCCAACCAAAGGATGAGCAAAATCACTAGCAAAATCGAAATGGTATCTGCTTCCATCAAAAAGAGAAGAAGAGACCGGAATATCCTGGTCAAGCCCGAACTGTCTGAGGACTCGGCACCCATAATACGGCACCACACTGTACAACCCCACAAGCGGCAGAAAGGATGAGCCTAGCCCGTATATAGTCATTGCGTGCTCCATAGCACTGAAAACACCGATATCCCAAACAATGGTATCCGGTGTAATGCTATCCAAGGCCGCTATCCAAGAATCCAACCGCTGAGGGATGTATCACAAACCAACAATTCGATCGGTCAAGAGCGCCAAGGGCATGTCAAGAAACCACCTCGGACGTGAAGAGTGACTCCTAAAAACATGGGTAAGCAGCCATACATATAATAACTCAACGCCGCCACAGGCATGGGAATCATGAGACAGTAAAAACAGGGTCAATCCCCTGAACGTCTCTGCCAAAATCGCTGGTATGATGGTATGTCCCTCGATCACGGCATCCGCCCAGAAAGCTACCCGCAGATCCAGCTACCCATCATATCTCGGGAAGAATAGCCCCACCAACAGTACAAAAGCGAAAGCATATACACGTCTGCGAGAACCGGCACGGCTGTCAGGTAGTCTGGCAAAAGCAGTCCCTCGCGGATCATAATAAACCTCATCGCCAAATAGGCTCCATAGAAAGTCGGGCCGGACAGTCGGAATCCCGTCAATATCATCAGAAACCAGAGAAGCCCTTTTTAGGCCTGTCAATGCACAGAAAGCCGTCCTGGCATTCCGATCAGGGAATATGCGGGCCACGGTCTCCAATGAATGCTGCATCCTCAAGGCAAAATGATACTCCTCTAAAGTAGGAGTCAGCTCATGAAGGCCAAAACGGAACAGACTCAGTGTCGGTATCTAGTATCTCACAACAGCCAGTAGAAAGTCAGGGGCAATACGAACGGTCAAAAGACTAGCTACCCCACCGAATAACTGCTCGAACAAAAGATGCTTAGCTGGAGCAAAAGATGCCCACCAAGCAACCAGTAGCGCAACAAAGGCAGGTGCGAACGACATTTTCTTACAGAGGAAAACAGAGCATCAGTATCCTTCTTTTTACATGTCTATGCAGTACAAAATGATAGACTAAGAAAAGGAAATACGAACAGAAAAAAAAAGAGACAAACTGAAATAGATTACATTACATGCAGAATGTTTCTATCATAAAGAAAGAAGAAGAACAAAAAAGACTAATTACACAAAGTGTCCTGCTACAAACAGAAGAACAAAAAGGGCTAACTACAAAGTGCCCTATTAAAAAAGTATATACAATGCTATCAAACTGAAAAAAAGAACTAGCTATGTTGCAGGTACATCAGACATCCCTCCTCCTGCTATCACCCCGCCATCCTCGGCGTCTGGGTCTCCGGTCAACAGAACCTCTAGGGGGGTCCGGGGCATCCTGAAAAAGAAAAAGAAATCCATTAGCAAACAGAAAAGAAAGCAAAACAGGTCTACATAGATCTACGAAAGGACAAACAGAAAGTAAACTACTATGTTTACGTACCTCATCTGAGGGAAACTGAGGGCCTGGTGGCGTTGCTCCCTACTGCTCCTGTCATCGCCAGAAGTCCTGGTAAAGTCTCCACTACTCCTCGTCCGAGATGGGCTGGGAAGTCTAGGCTCTACGATCCGCACCCTTCATCATCTGGAAGAAGCGCTCCTGCTCAGCGCCAATCGCCTCTCCGCCTCGAACTGTGGTCGTAGTGGTAAAGCGGCCGATGGATACACTCCTAAACCAGGCAGTGTAGTCTCCCCAAACCATGAACCCAGCAATGTCGTAATCTCCTGCAACCAGAGACCAAGCTTGCCCGAAAGTAGCAGCAGGCGGTCACATGGGGATCCGAACCTCACCCGTCGTCTGGCGCCATCAGTGGTCGCCCATATACAGCTCCCAAGAGGAGTAGGAGAAGAACGTGCATATCCGAGATGACAAATAGATCTCGGTGCCGTAACCGCCTCCCAATGCTATTAGATCAAATGGCTACCAGATGACATCCTCTGTCGACACTAGCTCTAACTGAGAGCGAAGTGTCACGAAGTCAAGCAGATCCAGAGAATGCGCAGATGGACGCGGCCACCGTAAAGCCCTAGGGATGTCATGTCCTAGTCCGGTGAGAAGGGGGTACCCTACGCTCATGTGCTCGAAAGACCACCACAGGAGAAAGGGCCAAAATCTTAACTGTGTTAGTGAAGGGCTGCTAACTCTCCTCCTCATAGCCTGGAGGAAGGAAGCAAAAGTGAAAGACCCCCAGTCGAAGAGGGCACCATCCAGGAAGTCTACTATCCCGACGTAAGCCATAGAAAACAAAGTGTCGTTGTTGTATAAGAAGCATGACACTAGCAGATACAAGAGCAACCGACGCTGTCGTCTGACAACTTAGGGCCGTCTGTCTTTAAGGTGTAGAATAAATCTCCGCCCCGCAGTGCTGAACCTGGGATCCGTTTCCCTCTCATCTCATATGGGGAGATGCCCAATACCCTCTCAATATCATCTTCGGTCCCCTACATCCTCTGGACAGAGAACCCTCTGAACCACAGACCTGTGATAACGGCCCACTCGAAAGGAGTGATGCCCAGCTCACAGTCGCCCAGATGGAGCGTGTTGGTCTTACTGAACCAACGCTCGGCAAGAGCCCTAAGCAAAGTGTGCTTCGAACGAAAGGGAGGAATGGCTAAGAAATCACCAAACCCCTGCTCGATCAAAAAATTTTGATATACAGGATGCGCCCGGTTGCAGATGGCAACTGCCTGGAACCACGCTCCTCGAAAAGGTCTCTCTGGTGGAACAACCCGAGCCCTCAGATACATGGACGGATGCGACCAGAGCTGTGTCAAAAGCGGTATATCATAAACACGCAAGCTGGCCCTCCGAAGCTCCTCAGGAACCATCATACCTCTCAGTTGTAACCCCACACTATCTGGGGAAAAAGTCTCGACATATCCGCATCATGGTGCCTCTACATCACCAGGATCGGGCCCAAAATCTAAGTCATCAATTTCGATGGGAGACTCCTCCCTCTCCTCCTCTGCAGCAGGTCTAGAAGGTCCAGCCTCATCTGTAGTCTCCTTCCCTGGTCTACGCCGAGAAGTCATCCTACAAAACAAAAGCAAAGAAAATAATTAAACCCTGATAGTCAAACGACTCAAATTCAGGTAACGAAAGCTACAACACGGTGAACATAAAAGGTTGGTAATATCTCTCTATGATTACCGATATATATAATTGTTCCCGAATCCTAAGTTGTAACATCTCTCAATGGTTATAACCTGGGCCAATTTTTATAACTCAGAAATACCATACTACGGTTTCCAACACAGATCCAGATTTACAGGAACTGCGCTAGTATCTATCTAAGGCTACAAGTTCCTTTTCCAACCAAAATCCCCAATAGTATCTATCCAAGACTACTAATTTACGACTTCAAAAGCAGAAACCTAAGGTAGTACCTTTCTAAGACTACAGGTTCAGATTTATTATTCCCGGTAGTATCTTCCTACGACTACGGAGTTATATTTTGCAAACCTAAGGTAGCACCTTTCTAAAACTACAAGTTTACATCCTCAAGAATCTTGATAGTATCTTTCTAAGACTATAGATTCAAAACTTTCAGAAACCTATGGTGGTATCTTACTAAGGCCACAGGTTAACCCGCTCGGAGGCACAAGGTAGTACCTTTCTAAGACTACAGGCTAGCATTTCCGAAAGTCCAAATAATACCTTTCTAAGACTATGGAGTTAAAATTTCAGAAACCTACAGTGGTACCTCACTAAGGTCGCGGGTTAAACCGCTCGGAAGCACAAGGTAGTACCTTTCTAAGACTACAAGCTAGCATTACCGAGAGTCCAAGTAGTACCTTTCTAAGACTATGGCGTTAAGTTCTCTGAAACCTACAATGGTACCTTCCTAAGGCCATAGGTTAAATCTTCTGAAAACCCGGAGTAGCACCTTTCTAAGACTACAGACTAGCGTCTCTGAGAATCTCAGTAGTACCTTTCTAAGACTACGATTCCAAATCTCTGTTCAAAACCCACAATGGCACCTCACTAAGGCCACAGTTTAAGCGTTCCAAAAGTCTAGGATAGTACCTATCTAAGACTACAGGCTTATATTTTCAAAAGACTCGGTAGTAGCTTTCTAAGACTATAGTTTCAAATTTTTTAAAACCTACAATGGTATCTCCCTAAGGCCACAGGTTACGATTTTCAAACTCTCTACAGTACCTAACTAAGGCTCCGAGCTCGTATTTGCAATACCTATAGTGGCATCTATCTAAGTCCACAGGTTCACATTTTCAAAAGCTCAGATGGAACCTTCCTAAGGCCATAGCTTCAAACTTACAGAAAACACTTTCGGTAGTATCTTTCCAAGACTACAGATTTATATCTCCGGGACCTTTACGGCATCTTTCTAGGGCCACAAGTCCTCTTTTCCAAAAAAAAAATCTCTTCCCAGTGACACCTCTCTAAAGGTCAATGAATTTCAAATTCCGTAATATCCCTATACGATTGCAAATTTCAAAACCCCGGTAGCATCTCCCTACGGCAACTACTCGGGGCAAAAATTTCTTCGCTTTCGATAGTATCTCTCTATGATTATCGGTCAAGTTACACATCTCAGAAATGTTTGGTAATGTCTGCCTAGGGTTACTAATTGATTGTCGAATTTTACTTACATCTTACTACGGTTATCATTCAAGTTTCAGAGCGGTACAAATTTTAATAATATCTTTCTACGATTGTTAATCCACTTACAAACGATATCTTGTCATGACTACTACCCACGATTTCTAAATTCAAAATCAGGTCAACGACAG
>NMUG010007092.1:0-12238 GCA_002855965.1 Monotropa hypopitys
CCGGTTGGTCGGGCACTTCGATTGTCTTGACCTGCTCTGCTGTAGGGGAATATTAGATTGATGCCAAAAAACAATTCTTTGATGATTTTGGCTATCCCTTATGCTCTCCACTCCCTTTGGCCCAACGAACTTGAGGACCTGATGATAGGTAGAAGGTATGGCCCCCATCCTGTGAAGCCACGTACGGCCAATAATGGCGTTGTACGCAGATGGGAGATCCACCACCAGAAATTCCACTTCTTTTGTAACTCTTCCTGCCCGGACAGAAAGTATAATGGATCCAAGCGGCCAAACTAGGACAGCCGTGAATCCCACCAATGGAATTTTTGCTTCTTTCAAATCTTCCTGAGTCATACCCATCTTCTTGAACGCTTGAAAATAGAGGATTTTAGTAGAGCTCCCCTGGTCCACCTGTATCCGCTCTGTGTCAAACTTGTTAATATTTAGCGTTATCACCAGAGCGTCACTGTGCGGATAGGTGACTCCTTCTGAATTCTCCTCTAAAAAGGAGATCCGTGCCGCTTCAGGATCAACCTCTCTCTAACGCTTCTGGCTCAGCTTGAGCACATGTTGCTCTGAAGCTTCCCCTCATTTCTGTGCTCTTGCTTGTTCTCTTCTTTGGTGGTCTTCTCCACCGTGAATCATGTATATAATACCGGCGGGAGTTAGATCCTCATCTGAATAGTCATCACGTCTTTCCACCCGCCTAGGTCTGTCTCCCAGGGCAGGGGTCCGATCAATAAATTGTTTCAGATGACCTGCATCTACCAGTTCTTTCAGAAATTCCTTGAACTCCTGGAATTACTCCGTCATGTGACCGTACTGCCTGTGAAAGCTGCATCTCAAGCCAGTGGCCTCCATGTCTTCTCGATTTCCCCTTATCTTCGCGGGCCATCTCCAGAAGGCTTCATTCTGTAGAGGATAGACCAGTCGAAAGATGGGGGTGTTGAAAGTGGTCCTTATCGCCTTGCATGACTCTGGACCTGGCCTTGGCATTTTCAACATTGGCAGCCCGGTAACATTTGTTTGTTGTGCGGCAGGTTGAGTCTGCGGCGCGGCGGGAGCTGATTCCCTGTGTGCGGGGGAATCTCCATGTTCTGTTGTCTTCTTCTTCTTCTTTTTCTTCTTCTTTTCCTCTGAGTCCACCACGTTTGTCCGGTGGGACTTATTCACCGTGCGGCCCACCTCTCTGTATTGTTCTTCTTCCAACTTCGCATGCTGTTCCACTCTCTCCATTAATTCTGGGAAAGTTTCTACTGGGTTCAACGTTAGGGATTCCCTTAGCTTCTCGTCGAAGGAAAGACCCAGTCTGAACATAGAAACCGACTGTTTCTCTATGCAATCTTCGACCTCGTTGTACATCTCCTCTTTACGTACCGGCCGACATACTCCCTGAGACTCTCATTCGACCGCTTTCTCAGCGATGTCAGAGAATCAAAATGTTTTGGAGCAGCACGGCTAGTCATAAAGCGCGCAACTAAGATCTCATCTAATTGCTCTTAGGAAGAAATGGACTGAGATGGAAGCTTGTGATACCAGGTTAACGCTGTCCGTCCCAAGCTGGAGGCGAACATTCTGTAATATAATAGATCATCTCCCTCATATAGGATAAGAGCATGCTGGAAATCCTTCAAATGAGCAATGGGGTCCACCTTCCCATCATACTTGGGAAAGTTCGGAAGTGTGAATCCTCTTGGAATCCTGTACTGAGAGATTTCCCGTGAGAGAGGTGAGGAGGTAATTTGCTGCACGGCACGCTTCGCAGTATCTTGGGCAGTTCCCCTGCCCCTAATATGCTCATCAATGTATTTCCTTAGGTCAACAATGTCCTCCGGGGGTACTGGCCTACCCTCAGTCTGATCCTTTTGAACTTGCTGCACCTGCCTTTGATCCCGGCGTCGAGTTATCTGCTCCCTAAAATCTGTGACAAAGGCTGCTGATCTGGCCGAGGTGGCCTCATTGACATGACTTCTCGTACGGCTTGGGTGCTCACCGGTTTGTTGGGAACCCCTAACCACATGCCTCCATCGTTGAGGTGGCGGTGGGTTCCTTCCTTTCCTGTTCGCACCCTACTCCCATCCTTGGTCGTTGGGTTCCATTCCCTGGCCCTCAACAGCCCTTGGGTTGGTATTGACTATTCGCCTTCCTTGGTTGTCCATTACTTCCACCCCTGATGGCACTTGGTTTGCCACCACTGGATTTTGCTGTTGTGCCATGCGGTTCATCTCCTCCTCTAGGCGCCTGATAGTCTGGGCATGGGCCTTGACAATATCCACTAGATCTTCATCGCGAATTGATCTGGTTCTCGACCTGGACTGGGAACCCAAAGACCGGGTCTCGCTATCTTCCTCGTCGGAATAGGAATCATCACCATCCATGGCGACGAACTCTTCTTCTTCTGTCAGAAGCCTGGCATCTGGGATTTCTGCTGCTTTGCCCTTGCTTCCAAGATGGCTCGGGCCTCCCCTTCTGGTTCTTAGAAAACGAGAATGACTCCTTGGCTTCCTTGGAGCCAGGGGAACTAGAGGAGTCGCAGAAACTCCCCCGTCTTCCCCGACACCAGCTTGTTGCACTTCCAATTCATTGTTTCTTCCTGTTGTCGTCTTTTCTCCAACTAGTAACGTTTGCTTTTTAAATATCTCTTTCCCACAGACGGCGCCAATTGTGCGAGGATAATTTTGACCCCTTCAAGTAAACTGCTTTGACTTTGACTTTAGATGATCTGCTGCTCCGGTAACACTGTTCCTTTGATTATTCCCACTTTGCACTTCTGTCCTGCAACCACAAAGGTTAGATGACCCCCTAGCCAAGTGGCTTGAACGCCCTCCGATGATCAAGTTAGTCATGGTAAGAGAGAAACTTAATCCTAATCGAAAGGAATGAAGACAGAAAGCTGAGAAGTAATTTAGGCAGAGTTTCGGTACGAGAGATTCCAGCCCTTGTAGATGAAGCATTCACCTCCTTTTATACTTGCTAGTACCTGTCATTAATGTGTCGTTCCCTCTTCGTAACCCCTCAGTAATGAAGAGGGAATGAATCAAGACCATTGTCCTTTCACCTTCTGCCCATTTAATTCTTCAGTCCCTTCATCTTCTACCGTTCAGACTTCTGTACACATTGCATATGCTATGCCGGGCTCAACACTATCCCGCATTGCGAATGCTGCCGCACAGGATACGCCTTATCCACAGTTCAGAAAACACACTTACATATGGTTTGTTAGATGCTGAGATGTCATGTGAGATGCCCAGACTTCCATGCCTTACTCCCAAGATGTCCTGCCAACTGGGCTTGACCTAATCCAAGGAATTACACAGATGTTAGACTCCCAACAAGCCTTATCTCTTATGCTCTAACCCATGATTGACTTTGGGAATACATATGGCTAATCCCTTCAAGATCTACCTACGTTTGTCCCTTAATAGAGAAGTTATGCCGTTAGGATGTTCAACTTTCATTAGTCAAACCTTATCCTAACACCCATACTCTCTATGGACATACAGTAGGCCTAACCTTAAAAAATCCATAATGTACCGCACTGCCATCAATCCGCGCTGCCATATAACCGCGATGTTCTTATCCCGCACTGCTCTACATCGCCGCAGTGCCATACTTGTCACACTTCATAATTAATTTCACTTATCTGGCTTGATAACGATGCAAGGAATCCTTAATCCACGTGCCACGTGTCTAATCCAGATTTACCCTACCACAGAGGTATTGGTCAAAATAGATTACAGATTTATCATTTCAAAATCTCCCGAGAATTTATAAATCCAAGACTATCCTTCAGACTCCATGTCCGAGGTACGTCTTGAATTATAAATCTCAAAGGAAGTCCATACATCTCCGATACCCCCAAAGACATTCTCCTTGTATACTGATCCGAGCTTGGTATTTTCGCACAGGTACATATACTATTCGTCCGGATCATTCATACAGAAGGATTCTCAGATCACTTGTCACGATCTATCCCAGATTAATAGAAAAATATGGGAATCTGGCTACGAATCGTGACACATCAAATACTAACAAAGGGGATATTCATCATTACTTTTCAAAACACCATAAATTTTTTCCCTTTTTCTTTAATAAAAATACGCAACGGAAAAATAAATGATACTAGCATAACTTCCAACAACTAAGGTACCAAGTGTGACAGTCTAAAAAGAAAATAATGACCCAGAACAAGGTCCCAAAATAAAAGTAATAGTCTACTGTAAAAGAAAACTATCAGTCTGAATATCAAAAGAGTCTCACAATCCTCACCCTACAACTGGAAGAGGAAAAGTACTAAGAACTGAAAAGAACTGAGAAATATGACTCATGTTGGAAAGAGTCCTGAAAACTGGCAATGAACCCGCTAAGCCTCCTTACCTAAATAAAATGCCACAACACAAAGAAGGCAACAATATCCAGGAGTGTCAGATTTACAATCCTTATAGAAAAAGTGATTAACATAATACATCACCAAAACAATTAACGAAGGGGTTGTGCTTCTTCCCACATGTAGTCCAAACAGCAAAGTAACGAAGGGGTTGTGCCTCTCCCCACATGTAGTCCAAAAACAGCAAAGTAACGAAGGTATTGTGCCTCTCCCCTAAAGTAGTCCACAACAGTAAAGTGAGTATGCTAATGTATATGAATACCATGACATGCATATTTAAGGTTTGTAAGCTTCCACCATCATCACCAACAACAATACTAGGGAGGCCACATCAACTCCACTAGCTAAGGGCGAACAAATCAAGTCCAAGTATTCCATCAGTGGCGGATTCATCCAATTGAGACAACATTGCCAAGCATCTATTGTTTCTCAATGCTACATCCAGAATACTATATCCTATCAATGGCAGACCCAGCAATTGAGACAATATTGCAAAGCATCTATTGTTGCTCAATACCGCAGTCGGGATACAAATCACTATCCCCACGAAATGGCATCTACCGTCTTAGGGCTGCATTGCCAAGCATCTACTGCCCCCTAAGCCCGTTGCCAGGGATTACACCAATCGTCACCATATGATGATATAGGACCATGCATAGATGCACCACCACATAGAAAAACACATATCCATGACATGTGTCATGCTTGCACATTTTAAAGGTAAATAAGTAGTAGCATCATTACATCAACATCTTTGAAACTAAGTGCGAAGCATGCAAATATACATCAATTGAAACAATAATTATTATGAATCTAATCATATATTTTCAGCCATCATGTGATCATGTATTTGCAGTTATATTAACAACAATCGGAAACATGCTAACACATATTACAAATCAGGAATTTGATCAATCATCAACAAGATTGAATCATAAACATTTGTAATGGAAACATTATTCATAATTCAACTATCTTACCGCATATATATATATATTTAAAATATCTAACAATCTCACTAATACCAATTTATAGCAATGAACAATGTTACTTCTGCACTCTGTGAGTGCTCATTTCCTCACATGTATCAATCTAAACAAGTTGGAACCGATGAGTAATTATTGAATTTAATTTATGCAAATTCATGTTATGCATCTTATGAAACCTTATTCACTTCCCCTTATTTGTGACAAAACTATTATTTCCATTCTTCTTATACTAATTAGAAGACCTCAAATCATTTAAACAATGTCTAATAATTTTTTTAAAATTAAATTAGGAAATTTTCTCTGATTAGTATCGAAATCAGTACATTGGTTTCCATTTCAGATGCCTTTGTATTTTGACTCAAAAAGGCTCTACATATCGACACCTATACTAGTATACCGACCAGTATGCTGATGCCCATATCGGTTGGCTCTGACATTTAGCACACTACAATTTCTGCAATCCAACTTTTACCACAACTCGTCTAAACTTAATTTTTTTCATATCTAAAATATCTAACACCTAAACATCAAGTACTCCGTCTCTATATTATAATCTACATGACATAATTTCAATTTTTGTACAAGATTTTCCCATGAACGTTAACAAAACAAAATCTGTTTTTGATCATCCATCAACTCAAAGTTAACGAACAAAAACACTCACCAATTCTCATATTAGAGTGGTCCTCAAGTTTGATTTCATGACAAATCCTCTTCTCTTATTTCTCTCTCTCTATGATATAATGCTGAAGGATGAATAATAAAGTACTGATTGAAAATTAGACTTTAGCTTTTGGAAAATAGTATTCCATACACCTCACCTTACTATAAGAACCACGATCCTCCCGGGCTCACCAAAAACTAGATTTTTTTAGCACTGATCTTAGAAAAACAGTCCCTAATCGTGATTAGGGAAAAACACTAAATCTGGGCTAATTGTGTACGAAATTAAAATTCTAAAAACATGAGATTTACCTTTTAAGTGTTGTGAATAACTTTGTAGAAGATATTCTCTTCAAACAGCTTCAATACAAGCCTTGAAATCCTTAATCTTCAAGAGCTCTCTCCCCTAAGTACTCTCTAGCCCCCAAGGTTGAATTTAGCAACCCTAATGAGAGTGTAACTCTCATATATATTACCCTAATCAGGTTTTGAAGTCTTTTACTAAGTTGCCCCTATATTCTTTTATTTATTCCTCTTATGTGCCATTCTCTTACATATTTATATATATATATATACTTAGGGAATAACTTTTAATTATATAAAGGCTTTATTAATTTCTTAAAATAGTATGCATTCTTATTTTCTTTCCTTTATTTTTTCCAATAAAATAAATAAATTTAATTAAATAACTAAATAAAGATACGGGTATTACAACTCTCTCCCACTTAGAAAATTTCGCCCTCGAAATTAGAATACACACCTGATACGAATAAGTGAGGATACTTAGTACTCGTGGCATCTTCTCTCTCCCAGGTAGCCTCTTCAAGACCATGATGCCTCCACAACATTTTCACCCACATAATCTTCTTGGAGCGTAATACTTGCTCCTTTCTGTCGATGATCTGCAAGGGTTCCTCAGCATAAGATAGGTCCTCTTGTACCTCCAACTCCGCGGTATTCATTACATACAAAGGGTCCGCAATATACTTCCGCAAGTTGGATACATGAAAGACATCATGAAGTCGAGACAACTCCACCAACAACAACAAGCGATATACAGAAGCACCAATCCGCTCAACAATCTCACATGGTCCCACATATCTAGGAGCCAACTTCCCCTTGCCTCTGAACCGAACTACACCCTTCCATGGCGATACTCGAAGAAAAACAAGATCACCCACATCGAACTCCAATTCCCGGCGGCGATTATCAGCATAGCTCTTTTGCCGACTCTGAGAAATCCGCAACCGCTCTCGAATTAGCTTAACACCCTCAGAAGATAGCTGAATCAACTCTGGCCCCAACAACTGCCTCTCTCCAACCTCGCTCCAACAAAAAGGAGTACAGCAACGCCTCTCATAAAGAGCCTCGTACGGTGCCATCCCAATGCTGGACTGAAAGCTATTATTGTACGCAAACTCCACTAGAGGAAGATAATCATCCCAATCACCCTGAAAATCCAACACACAACCCCGCAACATATCCTCCAAAGTCTGGATAGTCCTCTCTGACTGACCATCGGTCTAGCGACACAGAGGAGCCTATAATCGCACGGAAACCTCAAAAGATTCATTAAGGATGCCAAGAGTAGGGACACCAAGACATTCAACAACTACAAAGCAATTGAACTTGTCACAAAGATCAAGACTCAACTTTCCAGGGATGGAGAAACTTGATATCCATGGAAGGAGACAGAACAGATAGGATACCAACAAGAAGTGGAACCAAGAAGCAAGAGTGCATCACAAGCACACAAGCACGATGAAAGAATAATGTAATAACCAAAAGAATCCATGGAGACTGGGTGTCTCTCCACGGTTCCAAGGTATTCGAACCGAAAGCTCTAATACCAAGTTATCACGCCCCGGATTTTCAAACCAGTTTTTTTTAAAACAATTTAAATACATAGCAGGGGAGATCACTACTTGTCATTCAGATCCATTCAGTTGAATTCTCATTACATACATGATACAACATGAAGTGAAAAGAAGAAGTGGAGTACATTGCCGAAACTGGTTACAACTGAAGTACTGAAAAGTTAAGTACAAGTACAACTGAATTGAAACTGAAATTGCAGTACGAGGGTAAAGGTACAACCCATAACAAAAGTATTAAACAGAGCTCAGTTGAGGCTGTGGTGAAGGGTGCAAGCTGCAGTTAGAACTGCCTTGCCTAACTCAAGAGAATCTAGCATCTGACTCCAACTCCAAGTTCAGCTAGTCCTACAACACAGACGAAAAAAGAAAGAAAGAGGGTCTGAGCAAACCACAGCTTAGTGAGAAAACCCCTTAACTACTACCAAGCATGCACATGCGGTGCGTGCCTATGTGTCCACAAGTAAACGTACAAACAGTAACGAACCCAAAGTTCAAGTGAAGAGTGAGATAAGTAACCCAAGGGATAACTAATCAAGTGTCCTCTACTAGACAATATAAATGTTCATTCTCCATTATCTAACACTTAGGTATGCTCATGTTTCGTACCTTATCGCAAGGTGTATCAAGTAAGGGAATCCCTAATCAAAGCATTCCAAAGTAAAGTGCCATCGTCGGCCAAGTATTTGATTTGAATAACACGTTGAATATTTGTGATATTCATTTCATTTCTTTCCATCTTTCCATTTCCAACTTTCTCGGATTTGAAGTGGGTAATAAGTTCTCGTTTCGGATTCATCCTCCATAGCCCATACTATAGAGATATTGGAATTTCTTCATTTTCTTTCACATTAGGAAGTTCTCACCTTTTGCAACATGGATACTCTAGGGAGGCATCTAACCAAGACCTATCCGAGTCATCCCAATCTTTCAAAACATTGGAGGCATCTAACCAAGACCCATCCAAATTATTACAATCTTTCAAAACATTGGAGGCATCTAACCAAGACCCATCCGAATTATTACAATCTTTCATTCATCATGTTTTTGCAATTCATATCATATTGGATTGAGTCCGGCATAGTGGTAGTCAGCACACTATCCTTTCCCCTCGTGATTCCCCAACCCATTGGGAGGGCTACGCTATGCCCCCATTATGCTCAACGTGGTGGCGCGATTACCGGGGAAGTCCAACATATGTTTATTCCCGTTGTGCATAATGTCGTGGATGGTGCGACCATCCAAGGAAGTATGGCTGCAACCTATTCCCGCCAAACACTCCGGCATTTCCCCAAACTCAAGGGAGGACCTCTGGTACCCTATGATTCCCACGGTATTAAGTGATTTGTTTCATTTTCTCATATCGTTGTTACCATGCCAAGTCGAGGCTATCTAACCACATCATTCCACATCAACCTATTTGATCCCATTTCCGTTCATCACGAGTTTTCCAAGTAATCGATTCTAGGTTGAATGCGAGTAGCCCTCATGGGACACATCCTCCGTACTAGAGTTTATTAAATTTGCCAACGAGTTCTATGAATACAAACTCAACTTTGACCAATTACGAGAAATATGACGAGATCAATAAGGCCTATGCTTTCAAAGGACCCAAGATGCTCATGCAATCGTACTCAAGACTCTACCATCCAACCGGATAATTTAAACGATTCAATTCCATGACAACCACCAACGAGAGTCAATCACCGAATATTTGGTACACCCTAAATCTCATGAATCCTACGAAGGGTATACGGGCCCAAGGTGACTAAACACATGACCACACAAATCCTACAATAATTTAACGGTGTCGAATCCTTCAAGACAAAACCCAAAGTTCGTATGGGCAATTCATCAAACACTTGGTGGCTCCTATCTTCAATGACCACCACTCAACCTACAAACCACCAAAATATAAGTCGCGCTCCTCATGGAAATTTTGTCGAACATGTGATGTGCCTAAGCCTCTAGAGCATTTTATCAAACAATGTGTGGGTCCACAGTCACTACTTAATTCCACCATAGTAAAACCTTAAATTATCAAATGCAACATACATAAAAATGATCACCAAATTTAGCCTATGTACACACACGCATACTTAATAATAGCTAAGAATTTTACCCACCGGAGATTCGTCAGAGTTCCAAGGTCGCCGGAAACATCCTACACACTGCCACGAACCGAGACCATCATCGCATAGATCGTGTCGCGCTCTCCGTCATTAGTAAGGAGGATTTGCTCCAAATCCTAAAGGAAACCCACCAAAATGAGAGATAGAAAAAGAGAAGAATAGAGAAAATGTAGAGAGAGACTCACGGAGGGAGGATAAGGAGAGAAGCATTATGGGGTGAAATTTTCCTTACACACGTACAAAACACACATATATATAGGACCCTACTTGAAATGACAACAATACCCTTGTTGAAAATAAAATCTGCCAGAAATGCCTCTAAGAACCGGTGCAAGGCAACTCTGCACCGGTGCAAACTCCTTAAAATTTCGAATAGTGAGTTTATGCACCGGTGCAACTCCAACCTGCACCAGTGTAAACTTGCACCAGAACCAACAGTAGCCTTAGAAATCTGCCTGCACTGGTGCACCTCTCAACTGCACCGGTGCAACTGTTCTAGAACTTGAACAGTGGCACCCAAAACCATCTTGCACTGGTGCAACTCTAATCTGCATCGGTGCAACTGTTCCAAAATCAGACCAGTAGCACCAAAGGTTACTCTACACCGGTGCACCTCTCATCTGCACCATTGCAACTGCACCAAAAGGGGAAATAATGGTAAAAAGGGTTTCCGAGCCACCCCAACACATCTCGAAACAAAATGGACAATACAGATATACGAAAGGGGTTTCAAAGTAGCATTCTCATCATCGATACAAACTAACGAGCCTCTGATGAGATCTATTTGTCAGTCTAAAGAGTGATTTAGATTACAAAAGGACGAATTGAAAATTAAGAATTTAATTTAAAAGGATTTAGAAATTCAGGTCGTTACAGGACTTGTCTAGGGATTTCATGATTCATACTAAGTTGATGATATTTAGATAACACGGATTGGACTTTACTAGGGAATTCGGGGTTTATACTATTTGATAAAAGAAATGTGGTACGGAATAGACTTGTGATGGAATTCTGGATAACATCTCTAATGTAAAATAAATGAATAAATAAATATCTCAATCACCTATGGGATAGACTTGAAATGGAATCCCCGTGCACTTGATATTGTGCAATTATAGAACACATGAACGAATGAACTCACACTTGGTTTCTTGATACGAAATGAGAACTCTCTCACATGTGTAGACTCTTGGCTTGTAGTCTTTTAAATAATGCTTACTTATGTTGACTAGGTGTAGTCACATTGTAGAAGTCAGATCATTGTCTTGCATTGTCTCATGAATTTGTTCATATTACTCTGTACAGTCACACACTCATTCACACCAGTCATAAACATGCTAGTTGATAGCCATTTCTAACTTTGGCATGATACGCCCTTCTTTTTAGACTTTGTAGGAAAGGAACAATCTCTTGGAGATTTTGGAGCACTGTGATGCATTGGCATGTCTTGAGGACTTATGTACTTTTCTTATTTCATTTAGGCCATTGGGACTTGTAATAGAATAGTGGTTTTGTAAACTTTAAACTCTACTTCTCTCTCATACTCTATGGATTGGAATGCACTTTTATTTTATATCATGCTTGGATTTTCGTAATCATGTATTGGGAATGAAATGGTACTTAGAAATTTACAAATAGTTTGAAAATCCGGGGCATGACATCCATATACTCTATCTGGCAAAACACTCCCAAATGGGATAGCTAACACTACCATTTCCGAACACTGACATGAAACACAACCCAATCTCTTACATAGATGACTTTCTGATCCATTACTATTCCATATTACTTAGAACATTATCGAACTCCACAATTTAATGATCCACCGCACAATTACACTTGAACCCTATTAGGTCCCCTTGAAAGCACTTAAATTTTCTTCCATTGCTCACCAATTCCTAAACTTCCCAGTTCTCATTTTCTTCTTTACATTTTTGGTCTCGAACCCATAGTTATTTCCTTACATCTTACTTTAAGCTAACCTTCTTGATTCACCTTCTACTTATTCCTCTCTCTCCTTTCTATAATTATAACGTAACCTTATTCAGCTCCCTCTATATTTTTTGCATACTTACAAAATCACCACAACCTTCTCATAAGGACTTAACAACTGCTCAATAGGACTAGGTTTCAAATTTTCTACAACCATGCTAATATCTCTTAAGGTTTTCAAATCCCCGTCTTTACATCACA
>NMUG010007093.1:0-12240 GCA_002855965.1 Monotropa hypopitys
AACATTGGCCCACGAGATCGTGGGTTTTAATTTTCTAAAAGAACTATATTCTGATGATGAAGATTTCAAAGATATTTGGGAAGTTCGCATTCACGCTCGTCCACTCAATGATTTCCATATTTCTGATGGTTTCCTTTTTAAAGGCAATCGCCTTTGCATTCCCAAGACTTCATTGAGGGAAAAATTAATCCGAGACCTACATGGTGGAGGATTAGAGGGACACGTTGGACGAGATAAAACCATTGCCAGCTTGGAAGAACATTGTTATTGGCCACAATTGAAGAAGGATGCTGGAAATTTTGTTAGACAATGCTATATTTACCAAACCTCCAAGGGACAAGCGCAAAATACAGGTCTGTATACTCCTCTACCCATTCCTAACAACATTTGAAAAGATCTGTCTATGGATTTTGTATTGGGTTTGCCTCGAACCCAACGCGGGGTCGATTCTGTGTTTGTTGTGGTGGATCGTTTCTCCAAGATGGTTCACTTTATTGCTTGCCGCAAGACTTCTGATGCCTCTCATGTTGCTCGATTATTCTTTCGTGAAGTCGTTAGACTACACGGGGTTCCAAAGACTTCTGGGTTACTTTGTGGAGGATGTTCGGTACTTCCCTCCAACGGAGTTCTACCGCTCATCCGCAGACTGACGGCCAAACGGAGGTGACCAATCGCAGCTTGGGAAACTTGATTCGAAGTATTTGTGGAGACAAGCCGAAGTAGTGGGACTATGCACTACCACAAGCAGAGTTTGCTTTTAATAGCGCCATCCACAGCGCTACTGGCCAGTCACCTTTCTCTTTGGTATATGTGAAATCTCCCAATCATATACTAGATCTAATTTCTTTTCCAAGAGGTCCCGAAGCTAGTATAGCAGCAGAGAACATGGCAAAGCAAGCGGTGGAAGTGCAAGAACAAGTAAGACAAAGGTTGGCTGAGACTAATGCCAAGAACAAAGCTGCTAGTGACAAACGTCGACGTGCGAAAGTGTTTAAAGACGGTGAGATGGTTATGGTCTTTTTTGAGAAAAGAACGCTTCCCTGTTGGCACCTATCGCAAGATTCAACCAAGGAAGTTTGGGCCTTATAAAATTCTGAAGAAGATTGGGGATAACGCTTATGTTATTGATCTACCAGACTCAATGAAGATTTCAAAGGTTTTCAACATCGCAGATATGTTCGACTATCACGCCGAGGAACCTCTTTATCCAGACTTGAACTCGGGGTCGAGTTTTTTTTGAAGAAGGAGGGACTGATGTAGAACAAGTTGCAAAGGATTTTCTACGACAACTAGACTGGGCAAAACCCGCAAAGTCGGCAAGGCCAAAGGGGCCCCAAGCCTAATTCCTTTAATTTTGTTTTTCCAAGTTGTTCTAGTCTTTCCTAGAATTTTGTTTTCCTAAGTTGAATAAGATTGTTCTAGAATTTTATTTCCTAAGATTACTATATTGTTCTAGAATTTTGGGATCCTAACTATATAAAGGATTCTTTGTAACATGTTTTGGACATTGAATGAATTGAATCAAATTTTCCTCAACATTGTTCTCTCTCACTCTCTCACTCTCCCACATCTACCTATCTCTCTCGCTCTTGTGCGCAAGAGTTTGATCTCGTGTACGAGATCGATCGTTTGGAATCGTACGCTAACGATTCTCTCTCGTGTTTCCGCCGCGTCAGGTTCACTTGTCAAGCCATGTCATTCAACGGTTTTTAAACCTCAACACTCTCTCCTCTATCAAGTCTGGACCTCTCACTCCTCAAACCAACCTAGACCCGGTATTCCGATTTATCATGTTTTTCTAATTAACTTCCCAAGACTTCCCATTTGAAAATACGTTGACCAGGCGCTTTTCAAATTGGATTTCGAGATAGTTGTCTGGGTGTCAAAGTAACACACACGATAATTTTGGAATATGCTCACCACTCTCCTATCTTAACTCTCACCCCAAAGCCTCAAGCACTCTCAACTCCAGAATCTAATAACCTGACTATGATACCAAGCTATCACGACCCGTTCCAGAATATAATAACTATATATAAACCGGCAACGAATACATGACTAAACAAAGCATCCAAACTGAAAACCCAAAACAATATACTAGCAGTCATCTCATAATTCTATCCTCAAAATAAAAATATCAGCGGAAGTACTAAAAATAAAACTCAAACTCAAGTGGTGTAACAACTCACCACTAAAGAAATATAACTCAATTTAATTTAATTTAAATTGGTTCGGGCGTGACAGTATAATTGTAGGAAATAAAACTAGTGAAATCATATTTCTATACTAAATTTGTAAAAGAAAATACATAATGTAAGGAAGAGCAACAAATTACAGATGAACGAATTTACTGTAATAATTTGAATAGAAAATAAGTAGAAAATTAAGGTACGGAGGGTCCGCGCAAGCATGATTTCTTTAAGTAAATTTAGGTCTCCTCACCGGAGATGCTTGAAGTATTGTTGGACATCTGCTCTCAAGGTACAGTCGGTACACCGGTGTTTGTAGCACTACAAAAATCTAGCCTCCAAACAGCTGTGTTTGAAACTCACTCTCATAGAAGGAAGGTGGATAACCGTAGGAATTCTAAAAGGGAAACCAAGGTAGAAGGTTTTCCAAGACCGGTTGTGGAAAGAATGATTGCTGCGAATGAAATGTTTTTTTCAGACAGCCAAAGGTATCTATTTAAACCAAATGGGGAGCCTCGGTAATTATATCATAAATCAATTTCAAATTAATTAATTTTGAAATTATTCTGTAACAATTCACAATTATACTGTAATTATTCTGTAACAGACAGAGTAATGTTATAGTTTATATTTCTGTAGAATGAGAGAATATTAATTCTCTGAACAGTTGTCATTCAGATTGGGCCGGTACAGTTCGATCCGAATCACAAAGCCCGATCACAAATCTAATTTGTCCATTGGCCCAATTGAATTTTCTAAAAAAGATTGGTTTATAGCACAGAGCACATTCCCACGAATCCACGAGGCACAAACCCAGAACAAGAAACACAGAACACGAAACACAGAACCGGATCCAGGCACGAACACATCCGGTCGGGCAAACGAGCAGTAGCACGGACACATGTGTGTGCACGTATAGGAAAATATTCAAAGCGTACTTCATCTTACTTTTTCCTTAAACTTTATTGTGACCCTTAGACACATAACACAATAAATATACTCATTTCAATTCTCAACATTTTCTAATATGAAATAAGAGTATTGAAATACTTTCCTGCAATTAAAAATGTCTCACTTTGAATGACAATTTTTTATTTATTGCTTAATGTATTTTGATAATTCTTTTTATGAATTAAACCACTTATTTAAAAGTATTTGAACTCACCTAGATCCATTTTAATCGGTGTTTAAACCACAAATTATTTGTGCCTAAAAATCGATTAAAATATTAGATAAAACACAATATTTTCAATATTAAATTCTTTCTGTTCTTTCACCACGCAACAATATAACTAATGTAATCCCGAATCATTGAGGGTATGAGTAAGAATAATTGGACACAAACCTAACATTTGAAAATGTGCACAAAGTGACATAAAATCAATGAAATAGTAGTCCCTCTATACTCTCAAAAACCAAAGAGCTAAATAAATATTTTATTATAAAATCATGTTCCCAAATCAAAGTCAAAAAACATCAAAGATAGACCCACACTTAAATCACTTTCTATGTAAATTATCATGTTTTCCTCATTCATCATCGAGAGCATCAATACTGTGCAATACTGATTTCCTGAAGCTCAAATATGGTTGGATATAGGGTTCTGATTTTGTAAGTAGCAGCTGGCTCTCTGGCTGCACTTTGTGAGGCACAGCAACCAGTCACGCAGCCATGATCATACTTGCTTGTCACGAAATCCATGCTGATTTCAACTTTTAAGTCAAAAGTTAGATTTGGAGGAAGAATCAAGTTCATCGACCAAGGAAAAACTGCTACTCATGCCCCGGTTTAAACCCAGAAAATGAAGATGTTATTGCTGTTCGTGCATACTTTGGGCAGTATCAAAGAAAATTAGTGCATCTGTGCATGACTCTCAGCCATTTTCTGACGGAGTGATGTCACAACAATTTTTGTCGGGTGAATTCGCTATTGGAACATTTTGGTGCCAGTTGAAGATCTCAATATTTTAAATTTGCAACCGCATGCTGTAAGACGGACAAAAATTGTATTCCATGGGATAATCGGCGAGATCTTAATGCAATTCCTAAATCCTGAGAAAAAGAATCTTGGATGTTGGAAGTGTCAGACATGTTGAAATTTCGGAATGCAGAAAACTCCATAGAACAGCTTTTTGTAGAAGTAGAATTTGTTGTTAGATCGTACTACAAGCTCATGTAGATGATATTTTAAAGGCATATTATTTTCGGTAGGTTTGTAGTTAAATAGTGGTTCATATCAAAGAAGACATTTGTACATTGAACAGATTTGTTAATGGCAATGTTCTTTTATAAGATTTGTCTTGTTAGTTTTGTACCAAAAAGGCTTTCTTGTATTGTTAAGGACCGAACAAAACTATTGGTCAATATCAATGATCTTTAAAGGGAGCGACCTCTCCCCTTATTACCAATTAATTTTGAGTTAAATGCTTTGACATTCTAAATTTCCATCTGTATCAACACACCTTCATCAAGTTGAACATTAATCAAAGGAATTCACGCGTAGAACATTGGGTACAAAAAACATGTAACATACCTCAATACTTGAGATATTCAGTGAAAGAACCGCCTACGACACCGAGCAGATCCAAGCTCCTCATACTCAGCTTTAGTGACACACATCGTTTCAAAATCAGGACTAGATGCCAGAAGTGAACCTCCTCGCCAAACACCTAATATAGGACTGGACAAACAATGCATGCTTCCATTAATCGGGAGTCATAAATAGTAGCATCCTTTAGAAAGAAAGAATTTCTATGTTGGGAGATTTTACTCTTCTTGAGTCGTTATTTTCACTTGATAGTCATCAGGAACAAGAGGCCGGAGCTCCCTTTCTCTGCATTTGGACAAAAAAAATACAAACTATAGTCCAAATGAGATAAAATTAGGCAGAACTCAAAGCAGAGGCATCAAGGTTAAGGCTTTACAGTCTTTCAGCAAATCCAGGAAACAATGTGCTTCCACCAGTCAAGATAATGCTGCAGGTCAGGCCAGAGAGTAACACATACCGGGTCAATACACATAACTAGACATGTTAACTCAGAATCAGTTCTTCAAAACACTTTTAAAAAAAAACTAGTTTGGCTGTCAAAATTCAAATTTTGTTTTCAAGAATTCTTTTTAAGAAAAGAATCTACTTTAAGAAAATCCCAAAAAGATATTTCCAAAACTTCAAAAACCAGTTTTTTCTGAAAATGAATACAATATAAGAAAGATGAGTGTTTTTTGAGTTTTCTTTCTAAACAGTTTTGCTGAAACATATTTTGCAAAACTGATTCTGGAATAAGTCCCCAACACTACCTCTCATAAAGTACAGGGTGAAGATAAACATGGCAGGAATTGACAGCTCGAACAATGCACTCCGCCAGTCCGGCCTGGTTCATTCCTGCAGAATGTCCAAAGGAACAAGTAGAGGGTTCAGTCAAATAAGAACTAGGCAATGTGTCAATTTCCTCACGAATATGTTCTCTAAATTAATCACAAAGTCAAAATTAAAACATTCTCGCTCTCTAATGACTTCCCTCTCTAAAACAGAATGTAAAATATAGGGCTTGCGTTACTAGAATGTAAAACAGACCTAAATCAGCAGGACGGAAAATCATTTCTGGCACAAGGAAGCGCTCATTTGTCAAGCTAAACTCCTGTAAAGAAAGTTAGGCATTGAAGTATGGCATAATAGACATGAAACTATTCAAGAGGAAGATGACGATGTACATTTTTTGTCAGATCAGTTCTCTTTCTATCCTCTGCTTTTTCTGTAACCTCTGGATTTTCAATATCATATTTCGAGGCTCCATCCTCCACAGTCAAATATCGATTAGCTTCATCTGGGTCCTTTACAAAACCCCTCGTCTGTGTGATTCCATCTGGAAGCACATATGTGCACCTGAAGTAATTGTCCCTCCCGGGTCTTCTGCAAACAAAAGTAAGCACTTCTGAAGCAACAAGAAATAACACATACTGAACCAGAACTTTTAAATTTCGAGCTTCTTAAAGCTACATTAATTACAGAACATCACAAAACCCCAAAACCCGTTAAACAATTCACTAATACATGATTCAGAAATTAATCTCGATTAACTACTCGCCAAAAGATACTAGAACAAGGGCCAAGAAAACAAAGGGTTGTGGCCGTCACATGGGTGAAAAAAGAAAACAAAAGAAATGATCATGGGTGTCATTTATTTTCTCATACATACTTGTTGTGGAGTCTCGGTATCAGGTTAAATATACAACGAATGAGTGTGTTTCTAACCAATTCCCACCAAATCTCTGTTTCTGCTGAGAAACAAGGTTAAGCAAGCCGTCATCTTCTCTCCATTTATCTTCCTTTCTCACCACTTCTCACCTCATTCACAATCCAACCATGAGAAAGTTCTTTTTCGCATCGTTTCTTCCACTTTTGAATCTACTATAAAAAATTTGAAGTGATTCGCAAAACCCTACAAGCTAAATTGTCAATCATATCACAACTATCCCACCCCCAAAAAAAAAGAAAAAAGAAACTTCAGACCAAACTCAAAATGACTTTTGCTTTTTATGCACCATAGTTATCTGAAAACCGTAAACCCACTTCTAAAACAAACATAAAACAAGCAAGACAACTCAATAGAAACTATTAAATACCATTTTAGAATACCTCGCAATTTGTAAATCACGCGCGACATCGAGCGAAACGAAGCACAACTTCTCCTTCACATCGTCCATAATGAAGGTCTCGTCCATAACATTAACAGAGCGATATGAAACCAACTCCTTTATATAGTTAGTTAGGGCTTTTCCACCCAAATCGAGCCTCTTAACAGCATAATTCACAGTAAAGTTCTGGAAAACCGGAGCAGCATGGATGAAAGAGAATCCGCAGTCGACAACAAGGCTGACCTGGTGATGGAAAATAAGAAAGGAATCAGATTGAGATTGTAGTGGGCCAAATATGAGCAACTGCAGAGGTCGTCAACCAGCACATCCGCTGTGAGCCGACCTGTCAGGCTTGGGCTGACAGCCCACGTCGGGTGAAGGGCCAAGAAAGATCATGAGTTGGCTTGACTCGACTAGCAGGCAGAACCGGACGACATGGTCTGACCCAACAGGTGACACGATCACATCGGCACTCACAAAGGAAGCATAAATTCATTCTCATTTGCCCATGTGGGATGTGAATGGCGTCACAGGAGGCAATTATTGTCAAATGTGATGCCATCCGCGTGTGTTCGGCACATGCATGCTTGGAGCCCAAGCTGGAGCCCCCTACACAAGGGATAGTACTCTAACCCCCTAAGGAGGCACACCATTCTTGATATCTAAAGAGCTTTGTAATTTCATTTCCCTCTACAACCGGTTCTAACTTTAAGCATCGGGTGCCCTCCGGCTGGTATTGGTCGGACGATGCTAACTAGCGGTTCCAAGTGCAGGCTAAGAGATGAGGGGGAAGGAAAGAAGAAGAAGCTAACCCTTCAGCATCCTCCACAGAGATAATTCAAAGCTGTCAATCCTCTAATTGAAATGACTTATTTATATTTGAAACTTGAGAATTGAGAAGGAACTGGTTGGCTTAGCAACTATTCTTCCTTTTGTCAAGAAATTAGGCTCCCTCTCTCTCCATTTGGTGACTCATTAAATGATCTCAAGGTGATCTCCACACTCCCTTTGGCATACATTTACTTTCATTTATTCATTTGAATTCACACGGTTGCTATTCCATTTGTCATGATAGAAATTATAAACTAAACTACCCTCCCACCATGTTCTTAATTCCTTTTGAAAATTCCAAAGTTTTTGTTGAAATAATTGAATGATGTGTATTCTTTTCTCAAGGAGAAATTATTTATAGAGTGGATACAACGTAAAATAAGTAAAGCAAAATCAATTCTAATTATCATATTTATCTAATTTGGCTAATTGATATCTACCTTAATTACAATCTTCCTAATTGATACAAATGTAATATGTATTAAATTATTCTTCAACACTCCCCCTCAAGTTGGAGCGTATACATCGTATACTCCAAACTTGCAACAAATAGAGTAATGAAAGCCTTGGGAAGAGCTTTCGTAAAAATGTCAGCAGGTTGAGAACATGAAGGAACAAACGGTGTGCAGATTTCTTTAGACTCCACTTTTGATCGAATAAAATGACAATTAACTTCGATGTGTTTGGTCCTTTCGTGGAAAACTGGATTGTTAGCAATGTGGATAGCCGTCTGATTATCACAATGTAATGGAGTGGGATCATGAATTGGAATCACAAACTCGTGTAGAAGAGTACGCAACCAAGTCAATTCACAAGTTGTATGAGCTATTGCTCTATATTTTGTCTCAGCACTAGAGCGTGCTACGACTGACTGTTTCTTACTTTTCCATGTCACAAGGTTTCCACCTATAAATGTGCAATATCCAGTGGTAGAACGACGATCAGCAGGAGAGCCAGCCCAGTCAGCATATGTATATCCTTCTATACAAAGATGTCCAGAAGCTCTATAGAGGAGTCCACGCCCATGAGCATTTTTAAGATACTTTAATATACGAATAGCAGCCTCTATATGAGGAACACGAGGAGAGGTCATAAATTGACTGACAACACTGACTGCATAGGAGATATCCGAATGAGTGATAGTGAGGTAAATAAGCTTACCCACAAGTCTCCGATACAACTCAGGGTCGTCAATCAACTCACCATCATCAGACATAAGTTTAAGATTGGTTTCCATAGGAGTAGTAGATGGTTTAGATTCCAGAACCAAGATATCCGGAATCTCTCAAGAGATCGAGAGTATATTTCTGCTGTGATAAACTGATGTCTGTTTAGAATGAGCAACTTCAATACCAAAAAAATACTGAAGCTTGCCGAGATCCTTGGTGAGGAAACTAGAACAAAGGTGTCGAATCAATACTTGAATCCCAATATTGTCGCTTCCAGTGATGACAATATCATCCACATATACCACAAGAATCACAATACCACGAGTGGTCTTTTTAAAAAATACGGAATGATCAGCTTGACTTTGAGTTATACCATGGGACACGACAGTGCTACTGAATTTGTTGAACCAAGCTCGGGGAGATTGTTTGAGGCCATAGATGGATTTACGAAGATGACACATAGACTCCCCCTTGGACTCAAATCCAGGAGGTTGAGCCATATATACTGTCTCATAAAGTTCTCCATGATGGAAATCATTCTTGACATCAAGTTGATGGAGAGGCCAATCAAGGTTGGCTGCAAAAGAGATAACAATGCGAACCGAATTGAGTTTGGCAACTGGAGAAAAAGTCTCAGTGTAGTCAAACCCATAGGTTTGAGTGAATCCTTTGGCCACAAGACGAGCTTTCAAACAATGAAGGGTACCATCAGGATTGTGTTTGACATTAAATACCCAACAACAACCAACAATAAGGGCTCCAGAAGGTTGGGGGACAAGATCCCAAATATAATTCAATGATAAAGCACGCATCTCTTCTTCCATAGCAGAATGTCATCCCGGATGAGAAAGAAACTCCTGATAAGACTTAGGAACAAGAACAGAAGACAGAGACACAGAAAAAGCGCGAAAGGAGGTAAATAAATGGTCATAAGACATAAATTGTGAAATAGGATGAGAAGTACAAGAATGAATACCTTTGCATTGAGCAATGGGTCGATCAAGATCAAGATCCGCAGACGCTGAAGAAGATGTTGGGGTACAAAAGGTGGAGCTGTAGGAACCACGGGTGGAATAACAGTGAAAGAACGACGAACATAGACCTGTGTAATCGGTAGTCGAGCGGCAAGCTCAGGAAGGCAAGGAGACTGATCAAGATTAGTCAACACGGGCGGTTGAATCTGTCCACCTTCAACAGAATAATATGGGACTGTCTCAAAAAATGTTACGTCGGTACTTACAAAGTGTTTTCTCAACACGGGACTATAACACTTGTATCCTTTTGGGGTCCGAGAATATCCAAGAAATAGACATTTGTAAGAACGAGGGTCAAGCTTATCACGTCCTAAAGATAAATTAAGAACAAACGAAACACATCCAAAAAGTTTTGGGGAGAGAATATAAAGGTCCTTATCAGGAAACATGACTTGATAAGGAATTTTGCCATCCAAACCTCGAGAAGGTGTTCTATTTATGAGATAATTAGTTGTAAGAATAGCATATCCCCAAAAAGGTTTTGGAACATACATGTGAAGCATGAGAGCACGAGCTATAGTTAAAATTGGCCAGTCTTTCCGTTCTGCAATCCCATTTTTTTGAGGAGTAGTGACACAAGTAGTTTGATGAGTAATACCATGAGTTTCAGTAAACTGTGTAAATTGACAAGAAAGATACTCTTGGGCATTATTAGTTCTCAAAATATGTAATTTAACATTGAACTGATTAACAATTTCAACATGAAATTTTGAAAAGACAGAGAATAGTTGTGACCGATCTTTGAGAAGATATACCCACGTTAAACGAAAGAAATTATCAATGAATGTAACGAAATAGCGAGCACTGCATAAGCTTGTGGTGCGAGAAGGTCCCCAAATATCTGAATGAACTAAAGCAAAAGGTTGTGAAGATAAAGACTCGGGGCGTAAAGAAAAAGACTCTGTGGTGTTTACTGAGTTCGCATGTATCACAATAAAAAGAAGAGAAGTTAGGTAAATTGGGAACTAGCTTGCGAAGATTAGCAGAGGACAGGTGTCCAAGACGACAATGCCACTGATAAGGTATGATGGTAGAATGTAGGACAGGGGGCCTGGAAGAGATGGTCGGCTACTGCTGCTCCTTTTCTTGAAAGTAATACAGGCCATTCTTCTCATACCCCAAACCAATTATCTTCTGCATTTTCGGATCCTGAAATTCACAACGAGAAGGATAGAAAAGTATAGAACATTGGTGAGTATGAGAGAGTTTATGAATGGAAATAAGATTAAAAGGAAATTGTGACAAATATAAGACAGATGGAAAAACAAGACCAGATGAGGAATATGTATCAATGTCATGAACAAGAATTTTAGAACCATCCGCAATTGTAACATAAGAGGAAATAGACGGGGTAACGACATTAGTCAAAAAGGATAAGTTATCTGTCATATGATCAGATGCACCAGAATCTAGAATCCAATGAGTATTGTGAGTACTAGAAGATAAGTGAAGACAAGTGATACCTGATGCGACATAAGTCGTAGTGGAAAAATAAGATGCATTAACTTTTTGAACCATAGAATCATACTCATTGTTAGATAAAATAATCTGAGCAGGGGCAAGCGCAGATAGCCCTCCCCTCAAGTGTAGCTTGATTATCCCAAACAGGATTGCCATGAAGCTTCCAACAGAACTGAACATCGTGGTTTGTTGCACCACAATGAATACACTTCTTGGTACCATGATTGCAGTTTCCCCTTGTCGTGCCTAAATCTAACATTATGCTTGCCCTTTGTCATTGTGCTGACTAAGGCCCCAAAATTGCTATGGCCATTACTGAGAGAGAACTAGTTGAAGCGAGGGACACCGGATGCTAGCAAGAGTTGTGAGACGCTGATGAGATCAACTGGAGTCGCGGTGTGAAGGGCGACAGCTGGCGAAGGCCAGAGAGGACTGACGACAACCGGAGAGGGATCTCGAGACCGATGGTGATGGCTAGAGTCGTCGGAGCCGTCGAATCTGGAGCAACGACTGTTGCTGTTGCAATAGATCGAGAGAGAGAGAGAGAGAGAGAGGAAAAAACAAATTCGCCTAGGTCTGGCGATGGGTGGAGAGGGGCCGTTGGAGAAGGGCGATGGGCGGAGAGGGGCCGCGAATCTATTGGAGAGACGGCGACAACTGAGATCTGGTGATGGCGCCAGTGATGAAAGGCGATGGCGCCAGTGATGAAAGGCGATGGCGCCAGTGATGAAAGGCGATGGCGGGTGATGGCAATGGTCGCCTGAGATAGAGGGTGATGGTGATGGTGATGGTCGTTGAGGGGTGTGAAGAGTGATGGTCGCCTGTGATGGACAGAGAGAGTCGTCAGACTGTGGGGAGTCGGCAATGGTCGCCTGTGATGGACAGAGAGAGTCGTTGGACTGTAGGAAGTCGGTAATGGAGA
>NMUG010007094.1:0-12243 GCA_002855965.1 Monotropa hypopitys
TCGATGACTTACTATTTTGTTGAAAACTCATGTTTTCCTGGTTCGGGCGATGTATGGTCGCATTGGAAGTGCGGAATTCCCCCTTTTCTAAGGAACTGTTGACTTTACTAATAATGATCGCGTGCATTTTCAGTTTCCCCTTGTCGTCTCTTGTGTTGCGGGATGTTCTTCGGGCTTGTTTGCGTGTTGAGAAGGTTATCTAAACTCTATTTCGATGCATTCTTGAGAAGAAGTGGGAAGTATGTCATCTAAATCCTCGTGGCGTATTTCTTGTGCGATTGTTTTTAGTGGGAACTCATTCGTTCTTTGTTGCTCCTTGACCTTCACCTTGGAAATTTCGAGGACGAAATTCTTGTAAGGTGTGTAGTTTGTCACACTCCGGAAATTTTAATCAATTTCCATATGTTTCAATAAATCCTTAATCTCGTTTAAAATCCATCGACCTGATCCGTTCTCCAAATCTGAATTCTTCATTCATGGAAGTCGTAGACAATTCAATTAGAAATCCAACACAACTTGAATCGTCTCAATCGGAGTCCGGACGAAGAAGTTATGACCAAAATACTCTAGGAAATTTTATCGGTCACACCAGTGCAAAATTGGCCGTGTCGACCGGTACACCGTGCCGTCGTTGACCGGTCGTGGCATTTCAGTGGGCACATCTGTGAGGTCTCGACCGGTCGACCGTACCGCTGTCGACCGGTCGCCATGTGTATTTTTCCTGTGCGAATTGTTAAGTGAAGGGCAATTTTGGTATTTGGCTTGAGGGTTGTATATATACAACCCTTGGACGCTTTGGGGGCATTCTCTCCTCCAATCTCTCAAACCCTAGCCTCTCTTCTCTCAAACCTTTCCCTTCTCTCTAAATCCTCCATGGATCCATGAGGTTTCGACAAAAATGTGAAGGAGAAACGATGTTCCCCTCGCTCTCCCCTCCGCGATAACGTGCTTGGTCGTTCCGACTCGGTAAGTTTCTCTCCCTCTAAAATCCTCGTGTTCTTCCTCCTCTCATGGTGATTCCTTGATCGTTGTAGGTTTTTGATTCAAGGATCGTCGTAGAGCATCGCGAGGGCTTCGCGGTAACGGGCTTGGTTCATAGCGACACGCTGGGCATTTTCCGGTGACTTCTCCGGCGACTTTTCTGGTGACTCTCTGGTGGGTAAACTCTTAGCTCCTATCTTGTGTGCGTGTGTGGGTGTCTATAGTATTCATATTCATCGTTAGTTTGTATCAATTTCACAATTCATGTCGCGTATCGTATTTGATTTCACATGCCGTAGTGTTTGGGGTCTATTGTGTTTGAGGTGGCTTGAATTGGGTTCAATTGTCGTCATAGGATTGATTGTGATTTACTTGGGTGTCATATGTGATCGTTGAGTCGTTTAGAGGCCTTTGGAGTCGATGGCCGTTAAGTGTTCTATGTAATGCTGGAATGAGCTTTGGTTTGTGTTTGAAGAGTTTTGGGTTGCTTGGGTTGTCGTAGTACCCTTATGGTTGTTGGATTGTCATTAGAATCCTCTTTGAATTATTATTGATCCCTAAATCATTCTTTGGTCTTGAGTGTTAGTAATTGGGTGAATGTGAGTATTGTGATGGTGGGCGTCATTGGATTCCCCTTGAACATTATCGGATCTATCCTTTTGGCTTGATGGTGGGTTGCCTTTGAGTGTGTCAAAGAGCATTGATTGATTTATGGAAACTTAACAATGAACGCAATGAACTTAATGAACGACAAATACGGAGATGGATCCTACGAGGACTACTCCTTGGAAATCTTGAATCATTCACCAAATTCTCACTTAATGGAATAACAAGGATCATGTGAGGAGTGTTGGGGTCCGATGTCGTAAGGGGGTACCATTCAAGGGATTGGGAAGGAGTTTGCCCCAACCCTTGGGATTGTTATCGGTACGTGGATATGGACTATGTCTCGGCACGTTACCATGAAATGTGTTTTCCTGTAGGTTAATGGTACCTACCGGGTTAGGAAGGAGTTTGCCTTACCCGCGTACGACACCGAGTTTAGGAAGGAGTTTGTCCTACTCGGTTATGATTTTCGTGTGGGATTACTCATGGGATCTCCTTGAGCCGCCAAGGGGATTATGCTGAGAACGAGTTCGATGTTGTCCTGTGTGACTCCCTTGTGTCGCCAAGGGGGAACAGTCAGATATGGACCTCTGCGGTGTCCCGTGACCCAGCCCTTGTGTGTGGTGGGTAGGACCTAGTGCGACCTCCTAGTAGATGACTCACATAGTCGATGATGTGGGTAATGTCGGAATGGATGGCTTGGGCTCCATTGATTCTTCAAGTGGAGACAATTGTTGATGATAAATGAATAATGAAAAATCTACATCTTTCTCAAATATGTTTCAAAGTTAAATAATACCTGAATCTATAACAGTGCTTGGATCGTTGGGGGCTTGGGAATGAGGTAGTGAGGTGATTGTGACGTAGTAGCTTTGGTTGTCGTCTTACCAGTTGGGTGGTTGTCTATCCTATAGTACCGTAGCCTCGTTCTACTTTTGGGTTTGCACTTACCTATCACGAGTGAGAGTGTTGGTTTACCTTGAGGTCCTACGATAGTGGTTGTACTTCCGTGCCTTTGGTTCTCCCCTTTCTCTACCCGTGTGAGGACACTTAGGCACACATTCGCGTGTGTGCACTTGCTAGTAGTTAATGGTTTTCCTGCTGAGCCGTGGAATGCTCAGACCCTCTTTCTTTCTCTTTTTAGTCTGTTTACAGGGTGCTGTTCGTTGGTAGATCTTGGAGTCTGGCCAGTTGTCGGATCCCTTGTGGAGCTTGCAGCTTTGGTTCTCTCCTGGACCTCTTGGGTACTTCATTGTACAGCTTTTCAGTTCAGTAGTTGTAGTAGGTAGCTGTTGTACCCCTTTTCCCTTTTCTTTCAGCTGAACAATTGTAATAAATTCAGTAGATGTATCTTCTCTCCCCTTTTTGCATCATTTGTAGTGTAAGAAATATTCTACTGATTGTGATGGATAACAATGATTAACACCCTCCTTTATATATATGTCTTTCAAAAAACATTGCTTGAAATGTTTCTATTAAAATCAAGGGGTGTTACATAAGCTCAGCATCATGCTAAGGCATGACACAAATTGCTAAGGCGAACGGTGCTAAGGCACGGATGAGCCAAACACTAAGGTGTAAGCTCAGCATCATGCTAAGGCATAACGCACATCGCTAAGGCAAATGGTGCTAAGGCACAGATCAACTAAGCATTAAGGTGCAAACCCAGCATCATGCTAAGGCGTGACACAAATTTCCAAGGCAAAAAGCAATAAAGTGCTGCCGACCTAAACACTAAGACACAGACCTAGTATCATGATGAAGCACAACCAAAAATTCTTAGAGTCAAGTAATGTTGAAACATAAAACATCGAGTAGTCTCAAAACCAAAGAGTTAATTGTTCCCCTCACATGAGTTCAACACAACAAAAATAAGAAAAACACCAAGTCCAACAAGTTATGAAAGTCATTTTTTTAGAATTTTCGGAAGTATTTAAGTATTTTAAATCATGTTATTAGATAATTAAAGGAAAAGGGGACTTTGCTGTAATTTCTTGTAAGTCTAAAGTGAAGATGATGTAGTTTTTACTTGGTTTCCATGGAAGGATATTTCTCACGTGAGGAATTGAACTTGTTGTATAAAGAGATTAAAACAATACTTTGGAATATCTATAATCTTGCATTTAAGAACTTGAAAATTATTTTTGGGAGTTACAATTACACTTATTATATGAATTAATACCATGAGAATGGATTTACAGCTGCCTTGTAAATGTATTAGAATATCAGTTATAGTTTGAGTTAATGGAAATGCAATACACGTATAGGAAATTCAAAGGTCTTCATACTCTCTTTAAATTGGAACATTGAACCTCATAAAAACACTTAGAACAAGTAATACAAATCAGAAACAAGTGTGGGTGCTCTGGAAATCTGAATTTTGTAAGAGAATTCGTCCAAAAACCTCAAGAACACGAAGAACAGTCACTGTTCTTTCGCAAATCACCCACATCCGAATCGTATTCAACGAAGGTAAATCTTCAAAAAACAAACTTGATATTAATGTTCTCTAATGTTTATATAGTGTCCCTGATTTATTTTATGAGTTTAGATGGCCCGTAGACCTATATACAAGGCCCGGGAGAACTCGAATCGCGAACAAACATCGCAAATCGCCATGTCTGCAACTTTCTGTTGCAGACCGGTATACCGCCCGGTATGCCGGCCGGCATACCGGCTGCGTACCGGCTCCGTACCGGTTCTTTAAAAACTGCTCAAAACATGTAATTTTGATCTGAATTTTTATAAAGGTATAGTATAGAATGTTTTCTACACATTGCATGTTATGAATTTCGGGAAATAACATTGTTTAGATAGAAGAGGGGTGGAGGAGATAAGAGCTTATAGAAAAGACGGTCTTTAATCGGTCGCAACCACTCTTGTTGCCACCTCATCTATTATCTCCATAGCTACAGAGGAAATGCACTCTTGGACAACCCTGGCAATGGCGTTTGGAACTGAAAGATCACCAGGAGCAGAATTGGGATCATGGGAGGTAACCTCGGCATCCAAGTTGTCATCTTCCTCACCAACAATTGTAGAATCCTCCATAGTTATCTCAAATTGTTGAGTGCTGAAATCCAAATCAGGATATTTGCTAATGCACTGCAGCCGCATTTCTTCAAAGCCGTCAAAATAGCTTGATGTCACTTCTTCCATGTGCTCCTACTGCTCTTTGCTGTGAATCTCCTGAAGTTGGTTGAGGCATTCTTCAGCTTTTTCCATGGAAGCAGAGGCCTTCTCACTCATGTATTCTATCAATACCCGTTCGGCTACGGTCTTGTCCAGGTCACCGGCTAGGCGAGCGCAATGGGCTTCCTTAGCCTTCAACTTCTCTTCCTCTTCTTTCAGCTTTTCTTCAACAACAACTTTCTCCTCCACCAGCCATTGGAGCTCCAATTCTTTCTTCTTCAAAACAAGGGCGGCGGAATCCTTCTCTGATTGAGCTTGTTTGATCTGGTGTTGGAGGTCTTTGTTCTTCTTGATTAGCCTTTCTTGCTGCTGCGAGGATTTGGACATTTCCTGGGCTATGTAAAATCCCTTCGCAAAAACCTATCGCAGAAATAGAGAAAATTTCATAAGAGCTACTACTAACATCAAAGGGAAGGCATGTGGAAACCTTACCTTGCTCAATCCTATCAAAAAATCCTGACATACTATCGCGGGAGGTTGGTTGGCCAGGTACTTCAGGTCAGCTCGAGACACTACACATTTAGCCTTTGTCAAGGCATGGTCATCGTCAAAAAGTACCATATGCCCATCATCTTCTATTTGGACTTGCTTTCCTTTGTCTTTACCCTCTACAGAGGGCATCAACCTCTATTTCTTTATATCAGCATCTGATGGCTGAGGGAGCTCAGTCTTCTTTCTTTTCTCTCCAGCAACTTTGGAAGGAGGAATTGGAGGTGGAACAGTACTCAGGGGAGCAGCGTGGGACACGATCTAGGAATGCCCTTCCTTGGTCCTCTTCCTTTTGTCGACAGCCTAACCTGGTTCCAGGCTCCCTCGGTCAGCTTTCAGCTTGGCCAATGCTTTTCTACTTAATTTCGGGGCCATCTCATTGTCTGCTGCTTCTACAATACCAAAATCAAGGTAAGAGATTAGACAACATCAAAATCGAAGAAGGAATGTGTATAATACCTCTCTCTAGGGCTAAGGCCTCATTTTCGACTTCTGGACCAAGGAGATGGATTGAAAGGCTTTCTGAAGAAATGAGCTGATCTGGCTCGTGAATGTCAAGTGCCTCGACACGCTTGAGATCTTCTCTTTTCTATGAGGAAATGCTGGTCTTCTGCCTGGCTGAATCGCAAAGAAAAAGGTGAATGTTAATAAACAATCAAGCAAAGGAAAAACATACTACCAACTACGGAAATATATTTAATACTCACACGGAGACGAAGGTATCCCCCATTTTCTCTGTATATGGAGAGTGAGCTCATCTTCCCAGCTCTGAAATTCCCATCCAGAAGCACCGACGTAGAAGAACTTGTCCTTCCATTCCTTGACTGCAGATGGTAATTTTCCAACCACAGTAGGGGATTGTGGTCTTTTGCTGAAGTACCACCACGCCTCGGTGTGTGGAACTTCTTTAATTGCAAATAGGTTACAAAATGAGGACACACTCAGGTTTTTTTATCACCTGACGCAGCTAGCCACAACACGACGCAGCTTACCAGAAGTCTATAACAATTAGGAGCCAATTTCCCAGGGGCAAGGCCGAACCTAGAAAGAATTTGCCTAATGATCTTAAGGAAAGGGAGACGTAATCGAGCCTCTAGGGCATACTGGTAGATGGAAACTTCATTGGGGAAACTATCACAAACCCTCTCGTCAGAGTTAGGAAATATAAGATGAATAGAATCAGAAATTTGGAACCGCCAGCATATCATTGCCAAGGCATCAGAATCCAGGGTGGAAGGATGAGAAAGAGCAGAACAATTAAATTTTGGCGTAGGATACGGAGCCACCAACGACTGTCCTGAAGGCTCCGTCGTTTCATTTCCCGGAAGAGAATAACCCATTGTCGCTAAAATCCTAGTGCCACGACCCATAAGGGGCACTTCTTTGTCCGTATTCCCACTAACGGTTGCGTTATGCTCTACGTCAGACATGCTTCTAGGATATCAAATACAAAGGGAATACGAGAAGGAGAAGGGACGTACCTACGAGGCAAATGAGAGATGCTTGACATGTCTTTGAGGGAAAACCATGATGAAACTCATTTAGAGAACGGTGGGGGAAGTGTATGCGTCTCTTACGAGCAGAGTAATCGATGCAAGATCTCCACCGTCCTCCTGTCTCTAGATGAACGGTTTAAAGCTGGCCACGTGGCAGGGGAGTGACATTTCACATCTCATATTTAATTCCCGCGAATACCCAAAAGCGGCGGCGCGCCGACAAGAGTGTTTTACCAAAATAGGCTTATGCCTATGCTGGTGAAAACAGGGGAGTAGCTAATAGGTGGTGCTGAGCTAAGAGCTCAGCGCCACAGACTTAACCTTAGGTCAGCCCTGAGACCATTACCATACTGACCTTACCGAAAGGACCTCAGCTCAGAACTGTGATTGGACGTAAGACCTTATTAACCAGAATCGTTGTAATGGGTCCACATCTATAGGCCTAGATTAATTCTTTCCTGTCTATTCTTTATTCGAAACAGGGATCCCACGAGATCTAGTACCAGAATGGCGTGACAGATGCCGATAATAGTGGGAGCATGGGAAACGGTTATGGAAAGGTTGCGGATTGCTACGAGTGCTTTACATATATGTAGGAGGCATATATATCTTCCAATGGAGGAGAGGTAAAGATACGAAAATACTTTGGCAATCACTTTCTTTCTCTCTAAAATCACTTTCCTTTTCATAAATCTACGTTAACTTAAGTATCGGAGGATTTTTGGGCAGAGATCACACTGGTGTCAAGATTATCCTTGCAAGACTTGAAGACAAGAGCAGGAAGGGTGCAACCAGGAATCACGTCATCACGCAGGTATGACTTAAATTAAAACTTGTAATTCATTGGTTAATAATTTTTCAAACCCTTATGGTGAAGTATCCGTTAAACATTTTTCAAACCTTTACTGTGGAGTATGCATTAATCATTTTTAAAAACCCATGTAGTGGAGTATCCCTTAATCATTTTTCAAAAACCATTCGGTGGAGGACCCATTTACCAATCAGCACCCCTCAGTGGAGTATCGAAAATCAAAGTTCAAAATCCTTTCACAAAACCCCTTTGGTGGATCATCCGATACCCCTCGTTGTAGTATCCTTATATCATTTCAAAATCCTTTAGTGGAATATCCCAAACCCCTTTGGTGGAGCATCTAAAACCCCTCGGTGGAATATTTATATATCAATTTTAACCCACAATGGATTATCTGTAACCCCTTTGGTAGAGTATTCGAAATCCCTTCGGTGTAGCATCCAAGATCCCTTGATTCAGTATTCGTATATCATTTCAAAACCTCTTGGGTGGAGTATACGAAACCCCTTGGTGAATTATCCAAAAAAAATGGAGCATCCAAATATCATCCTCAAAACCCGCGATGGATTATCTATAACCCCTTCGGTGGAGTATCCGTAACCCTTTCGACGGGGTATCTGAAACCCCTTGGTGGAGTATCTAAAAATTGTATGGTAGATTATCCGTTCAACATCTTAAACCCTCCCTCGATGAAATATCTAAGCATCAACACTTAGAAAACTGTGGTGGCTTATCCATACATTCTCCCCAAGTATTTTTCGTTTATTTCATACTGCTCTATACTTTTCTTAGCAAGTTGCATACTTGTTAGACAAAGTTAGAATTTAGATATTCATTGGTATATTGGATGAGCATAGAGAACCAGCTTACCTCTACTAGGGCAGCCACACATTATATATATGTACCGGGGAGAATAAAGTTTGTTACAACCCTTTTGTCCTATTCCTAACAAATATTCTCTTAGGCTAACAACTAGCCCAGATGGCAAACCAAAATACTAAAGGAATATAAAACAGAAATATAAAATTCTAACAACTAACAATATTAAAACAAAGATAAGGCTAGACTGGAGTCATATTCTAACATGCCCCCGCAAATGTAATGGTGGACTATCAACATTGAGTTTGTTTCTGAAATCTTGAAACTTGGTGCCAGATAGGGGTTTGGTGAAGACATCTGCAACTTGGTCAAAAGATGGAATGTATTCAACATCAAGCTTGTTTTGGAGAACTTGACCTCTCACATAATGGACATCTATTTCAATGTGTTTGGTTTTTTTGTGGAAGACTGGGTTGTAGGCTAGAGCAACAACACTTAGATTATCACACCATATGATAGGCTTCTCAGGATTTTGAATGCCAAGTTCATCAAGAATGGATGTCATCCATTGAACTTCTGCAGCCGTATGGGCAAGAGACCTGTACTCAGACTCAGTACTTGACCTGGACACAACATGTTGTTTCTTTGAGCTCCAGGATACAATAGAATTTCCTAGATACACTGAGTAACCTGCAATAGATCTTCTGTTCAGAGTGCAACATCCCCAATCAGCATTAGAGTAAGCTTGGATTGATAGGTTGGGAGAAGGCTTGAAGTGTAGCCCAAGAGGTGTTGTTCCTCTGAGGTACCTTAGGATTCTTTTTAGAGCTTGTCAGTGTATGTGTGAGGGAGATTGCATAAACTGACTTAATTGATTCACGGAGAAAACCAGATCTGGTCTGGTATAGGTGAGGTATTGCAACCCTCCTATGATGCTCCTGTAGAGTTTGGGATCCTCAAATAGATGACTTGAGTGAGTGTATAGATCCACTCCAGTCACCATAGGAGTGGGAGCTGGTTTGACATTTTCCATGTTTACTCTTTGCAATAACTGTTCAGCATATTGTCTTTGAGTGAGGTACAATCCAGCCTTGTCTCTTTGAGCTTCCATGCCAAGGAAATGAGATAAGGGACCCAAGTCTCTGAGAGTAAACTTGGAGTTCAGCATGCGAATGAATTTTTGAATGGTCTTGGTGGAGTTTCCTGTAATAAGTATATCATCTACATATATCAAGACATATAGGATTAGACCATTCTGATTAAACACAAACAAGGAAGCATCAGATCTTGATTGTTTGAATTTCTAGGCCACAAGTTGAAGTCTGAGATCATCAAATCACGCTCTTGGTGCCTGTTTTAATCCATAGAGTGCTTTCTTCAAATGGAAAACATAATCTGGCTTGGAAGAATCTTTGAAGCCTTCTGGTTGAGGCATGAAAACAGATTCATGAAGAGTCCCATTTCGGAAGGCATTGTTGATGTCAATATGTCTGATATTCCAGTTTAGGGCAACTGCTATGGCTAGGATGACTCTGATGCTGGAAGCTTTGGCCACAAGACTAAAGGTTTCAGAGAAATCCACTCCTGGGGTTTGATGAAACCCCTTGGCAACTAACCTTGCTTTGTGTTTTAAAATGGTTCCATCAGAGTTCAGTTTTAACTTGAAAATCCATTTGTTTCCAACCAAGGCTTGAGTTTCAGAAGGTGGAACAAGATCCCAAGTTTTGTTTTCTATCAAGGCCTGGTATTCATTTATCATGGCAGCTTTCCATTCAGGAGATTACAAAGCTTTAGAGACAGTAGTTGGCTCTTGTGAAGGTAAGGTAGGCTCCTTGGTGGACAGATAGGAGAATTTTATAGGTTTGAAGATCACATGTTTGGATCTTGTTTGCATTTGAGGTGAGAGATCACCTTGAATGCTATGGTTGTAGGTATGGGAATTAGATGATGCATCACAAGATGTTGGTGTAGATGCAGGCCTAATAGAAGTTGGAGAATGAGACAAATCAGAGACAACCTGAGCATAAGAAAGGTTGCTCGAATGAAGGTTATCAAGATTCCTGCTGCTGTCAACTATTGGTGATAGACCTGAATTGAGACTCCCTGGTGACACAGCCTACTCAGATGGAGTTATATCAGATGCTGAAGTACTTGGAGAATCAGCTGTATAGTTAGAAATACACACACTTAATTCAGTGGGAGTTTTAGACACACCTATGGACTTTGGAACAGCAGGATTGATGTTTAGGAAAGGAAATTCATCTTCATTGAATATTACATTTCTTGATATATAGAATTTGCCATCCAAAGAAAGACATATCGACCCTTTGTGAAGAGGACTTTGACCAAGATAAACACATTTTGTTGAATGAAACTGAAATTTGTGTGTTTGAACTGGTTTCAAACATGGGAAACAAGCACATCCAAAGGTTTTGAAGTTTAGGTAGTTAGGTTTTTTGAGAGTAAGGCACTCAACAGGTGATTTGTTCTGAAGAACATGAGTGGGTAGAGGGTTTATGAGTGCAACAGCATGTTGAAAGCTAAGTAGCCAGTATTTCAAAGGAATAGATGCTTGAGCAAGAAGGGTGAGACCCATTTCCACAATATGTCTATGTTTCCTTTCACTTCTTCCATTTTAAGCATGAAGATAGGGACATGGATGTCTAAAAATGATACCATTTTGTTGAAGACAGGATGTGAAGGACCTATACTCACACCCCAGTCAGATTGAACACATTTGATTTTGGAATTTAGCTGATTTTCAACCATGGTTTATAAAACTTTTTTACTGTTTTGTTTTGATTTTGGAATTTAGCTAATTTTCTCTCACTTCTTCAATTTAACTGATTTTGAAAAGTTTATGTTTTTGAAAAACAAAACAGTTTTTGAAAAGTTTTTTAAATAAAACAGTTTTTAAAAATTTTAAATTTTTGAAAAATAAAATAATTTTTAAAAATAGTTTATAAAAATAGTTTGTTTAGAAAAAGATTTTTTTATAATAAAAAATCTTGGGGGAGAAAGCTGGCGTGAGGGAGGGGGAGGGAAGTGTGGTTGGGGTGTTGGTAATGAGAGAAAGAGGGGAGGGCTAGGAGGACTTTCCTCACTATTTTGTCTTTTGGGGTGTGTGAAATCTAATTGGCATGCAAAATTTCTAAGATGCATTTTCTAAAGAGAGAAAAAACCCTTTTTATTGCCAACGCTCTTGTTGTGTTGTGAATTTCTTTACAGGAATTCCACACAATGGCACATGCCACTATTCACTGCTCCTATCAATACATACTCCAGTCACAACATCAAGTTCTATTAGGTCAAAATAAGAGTCTTTTATCCTTTTCTCTTTCCAGTATTGCACAAAACAGACAAAAAGTGATAGCTGTTAACACCATATTTTTTCTCACTGTTTACTCAGAATCTCAAAGATAGCAAGTCTCTACCAGTGTCTATTTTCGAACCCAAAAGCCGTGCAAAGTGTCAAATTTTGAGGAAGCTATTATCCTGTCAATTTAAGAACCCCAAAACAACATCGTCACAATGATCATCTCATTAAATCATAAAGGTACAAACCGGACTCAATTTGTCCATTGATGGTATTTTTGTTATTTTGTTGCATCAAATTATGGTCCTGGGAGCACAATATCAACATCAATGCAGTTGTACAAAATGAACCATCACAAAATCATACACTTGCTGAAATAAGAAGATTGACACTAATTAGAGTAAATTTGGTCACCATGGGTATTTTGGTAAAATGCACAACCGAGTCCTGAGACGCCATTTTAATTCGATCATAATTGGACGAAACCAAATATACGATGATGGTCCTCATAACAATACAATAAGAATGATAGT